>PVKA01025285.1:0-21713 GCA_004027165.1 Ctenomys sociabilis
ACAGCCTCATATGTATTGTGAAGCTCTATCTCAAAATGACCAAAATTTTTAAAAAAATATCAGGCCCCCAAAATTCAAAGTCACAGTCAAAAAATGGGCATCTGAGATGAATGCATTGGTACAACCCCTATAAAAATCATTGTGGAGCCGGGCATGGTGGCGCATGCCTGTAATCCCAGCACTCAGGAGGCTGAGGCAGGAGGATTATTGTGAGTTTGAGACCAGCCTGAGCTACGAAGTGGGCTTAAGGCCAGCCTGAACTGCACAGTGAGACCCTGTCTCAAAAAAACAAAAAACAACAAAAAAAAAATCATTGTGGAGATTCCTCAGAGAACTAGGATTAGAGGTCCCATTCGGTTCAGCTGTTCCCATCCTGGATATTTTCCCAGAAGAACTGAAAATGTCATACCGCAGTGATGTATGTGTGCCCATGATTATAGCACACAATTTTTCATAGCTACATCTTGGAGGCAACCCAAATGCCCGTCAACTGAAAAAAAGATATATACCATATCTGCCTGGCTGCATAGCACAGGGGTTAGAGGGCTGGGCTTGTGAAAAAGATGTGATATTTTTATATAAAGGAATATTATTCAGTTAAAAACCTAATCTTGAGGCTTTTATAGGTAAATAGATGCAACTAGAGACCATACTCATAAGTGAAACAAACCTGATTCACATATGTAAACATTATATTCTCTCCCTTCTATAAGAACTTGGAAGAGTAAATAATCCAAAAGATACAATAGTTACTGTGAAAGGAGAAACTGTTTAAAGGGAAAGAACAACTCGGATGAAGGAAAGGAGAAAGAAAGAAGAAAGCAAAAAAACCCCTGCATGTACATGCGTATGATAGTTTGGATAATTGTACTGCTGACTTGTACTGGTCTATTAAAAGGAACGATTAATGCTTATTTTTTTTCTTTTTACCAATCTTGCATGCTTATATGTGGTAATCTGAACAACTAATTTGATGACGACAATATGCAAAATAACAACAGCTGTTGAATTCCTATCATTTTGTTTAATGAAATTCTGTCACCATTTCGTCTGTGTTTTACTATGTTCTCTCTCTTTTTCTTAAGAAAAGAAAAATCTATATCTTCTCTTCACTCAAGTGTATGGGCCCAGATTTACATGGTGAAACTAGTCAGTAAGTATAATCTGTCCACAGTGTCTCAGTTTAGAGGGTTCATTTTTTCATTTCGTCCTTTGATACCCACTCACTTGGGGAGAGTTTTATATGGACTTTATGACCATGATGAATACGTGAGCCAAGAAGGAGATAACAGATTGGAATAAAATGGAGAAATTAATGGAAGGAATATTAGGCGAGATATTGGGCACTGGCAGCAATGTCTGAAATTGGAAAGAAAGAGTGAAAGTTGATATTGGAAATTAATATCTTCCATGTGAGAGAGATCTGAGGCAGTACATTTGAGTACATTGCTAGAAGGAAGATGGTAACCCATGTTATAAAGTTGTCACTAAAACTGGGGAAAAAGAAGGGGTGTCATGGTTTATTCATTTTTAAGGCCTTGGAGTTTATCAACAAATAGAAGTTGGGCTAATAAATTCTCCATTCATGAATAGTACTGAAAAACAAGCTTGAAAGGTGGAGAAAAAACAGAATGTAGAAGTAGATGGCCCCTCTCTGAGTCCTGTGAGACACGTGACCTAGAAGAGCAGTAACCGCATTGTAAAGTTCCTTTTTTTTTTTTTTTTTAATGCAGGGTCTCACTAGGCATACTTGGACTCATAGTGATCCTCCTGTCACGGGGTCACAGGCTTAGTGTTTTCAGGTTGGGGGTCAGGCTGGAGCAATATGTGATGCCAAGGATCAAACCCTGGTCCTCATGCTTGCCTAAGCAGGCGCTTAGTCTGCTAAGCTATCTTGCTGGCCCTGTAAAGATTCTTACATAGGTCTACTTTCATCTTTATTCACTTCCCCTGCACTACCCAATACAATCCAAGATCCACACAGTAGGCAGAATAATCTTGTCAAAATACAGTGGTTTGTATACCACCTCCCTTCTACTTAGCACTCTCAGTTGGTTAACCATCTCTCAAAGTTGAAAATTTTGATCACCCAGAAACTGTGGTTCCTCTCCTTTTTCTCCTTTTCTTTAGCTTCCCTCTCTTCCCCTATCGGGCTCTTCCTCCATCTCCCTCAGGCCCTCTGGCAAAAGATCAACAGAGTGCTCTTGTTGTCTTCATTCGCCTAGACAGAGGTGGCAGAAGAGCGACAGAGAAGAACTGACAGTGAGGGTTGGTGTGTGAGATGCAGGGAGGCATTAGCATACAAGCAAAATGAAGGCAGAGGATTTCAGTCGCTCCAGAAGATCTGATTTCAGCTAAGTAACTTAAAATGTTCACTCTCACAGTGTGACATTGCAAAGCAGCTCCCTAGTGTGAGTTCATCCCTCAAATGCATATATATCTATCTATATCCAACTGTCTATCTATCATCTATCTATCTATCTATCTATCTATCTATCTATCTATCTATCTATCTGTCTATATGTGTGTGTGTGTGTGTATATATATATATATGTATATGTAAATATTTGGGGATTGTTTTCTTAATATTCCCACAAAACTTGTGGTCTCTCAAAAATACACAAATATTTTGTTTCTACTTGAAATGCCAACTGGATTCATCCAAAAATTTGTGATTAAAGAAATTGAGCATGATTAATAGCCCTATAAAATAATATCAGAAGAAAACTTAAATTTTGAAAGTCTTTCCTGCCAAGGAATTTATGATGCTGTTCTCTATAAAAAATAGAGGAAGGTAGCAGTTGACAGGTGGAAAAGCAATGCAAATAAGCAATTAAAGTATAAAGAATCAGCTACAGTGACACAGCAATTCTATTCATAGGAATTTATTCTAGGGAAATAGTTCAACAGATGCTCAAAGGTTTCAGCAGAAAGATTTTTTTCCTTTCAGTGTTATAAAAATAGCAAAAAATAAATAGCACAAGAACAAAAAACCACTGGAGAATAGATTAATAAATTATAGCATAGAAATGTTATGGAAATGTGTTGTGTTTTGTAGTGAGTAAAGATTTTCATTTACCTTGCAGAGAGCTCCCAAAGGACCTGTTTGAATCCCACTTATGAGAAGCTGCTCACAGCTATGAACCGTTGCATGCTCTTGCTTTTTCTTGTGTTCTTTCTTTCAGTCTTGCTATCTGTTACATCATCCATATGATTCTAGGAATACACAGAGCTCAAAGCACATTCAGCTGCTTTCCAGGCTTACACAGCCTCCTCAACAAGGAGCATATTTCAGGCAGGAATACAATTCTGACTCATGGGAGGAAGTTCCCAGGCCCAGCTCCACCTCAAGGAAAATTTCAGCAGAGCGTTACCTACAGTTTCTGGCATTTTAGAGTTTAATCTTCTTTCTAAAACAGGTGAGTTGTTTTCCAAAAGGGATTTTTCTTTATATTTGTACACATAAATAACTTCAAAGGCTTTTAGTCAGAGCAAACTGTGTATAATGACAATCTGAGCCATTATTTAACAAACCCTTGGTGTGTGCAAGACACTGTTCTGAAGCACATATCTGAATTTTCTAACTTAGCCATTAGATATTATTCCCCCTGCTTTATAAAGGAAGAGGAATTAATATAGGAAAACTATTATTATTCTTACCTAAGGCTACATGCTTGGTCAATAATGGTGTTTCATTCTTATTTCTGGAATGCCCTCTACAAATATCAGTTGTGCTCTTCACTGGGCCCAGTTCTGTCTTTAAGAGGCTTAAGAGGCACTGGTCTCTTTTTTAAAATATTTTCCTTCTTTTTTGTAACCTCTTTGGCTTGAGCAACAGGCTTTCCTCTTTCCTGCTCTTCCCTGTTGGGTAGCAAACCTGATCAGCACTGTGTACTCTTCTCCATTGGAATTTGCAGTAGCAACTTGATTTCCTGTCAGGGGCCAAGTGGACTTCAAACCTTACACTTCTCTGTGGAAGCAGATTTGCTCTGGAGGTGGTACAGAATCAGAACCCTTCACCTATCATAGCCCCTTGCAGGGTCCCACTCCTGTTTTCATGTTACTGTGCTGCAGGTTTTTAAGATGACCCCAATTATGTAAACTTCAAGTTTACTCAGCCATATAAAAATTAAATTTTGAGTTCCAGCTCAACCCAACCCAACAAGTGTGTGGGAGAGCTTCTGGCTTCTCTGTGCTCATGGGACCACTCCAAGTCAAAACTCAGGTACCCACATGAGTGAGACTCTCTACTCTCCCTTGGGACCACTGCACCCCTTCAGAGCCCCCACCTCCAATCCCGCCAAGTGAGTGAGAACTATTGCAACTCTCTAAGGACCTTCAAATTGAGCCCAAGCTCAGACCCAGCTAAGGTTATGAGAGCTTCTGCACTCCCCTATGCTCCCTGGGCCAGTGGCACAACAGACGGGCACTACAGGTTCACGATTGTGCCAGAGGAGCACAACAGGTTCACTTCCAAGGCCTGCAGCAGGAAGGAGCTGAACACAACAACTAGACCCAGGCCAGGCATAACTGCATAAAATAAAACTTAATAGATATGCACCAAATTTCAGTAGGTGCTAAGGTTATAACTGTACCAAAGCTCTATACCAAAGGTCAGAGGTCAGTGCTATATGAAATGACAAAGACAAGAAGTAAAGTGCAATCTCAGGCCTGAAGCCCACCCATAACAAGTGCAGAGGACACTAGCTCAGCTGAAATGAATGAATTAACACCATTAGAAGGAAAGAAACAACAGCAGAAAGAAATAGAGGAATTCAGAGCAGAATTAATTCCTGAAATTAAAAAAAAATAAATCTCTGAATTCATAGTACCTGGAGTAAAGAATCTAATACAGAAACATATGGGGGAAACCCAGTGGCAACCCAGAACAAGTGCAGAGGACACTAGCACAGTTGAAATGTATGAATTAACAGCATCACAAGCAAAAAAAAAAAAAAAAAAAAAAAAAAAAAAAAAAAAAAAAAAAAAAAAAAAAAAAAAAAAAAAAAAAAAAAAAAAAAAAAAAAAAAAAAAAAAAAAAAAAAAAAAAAAAAAAAAAAAAAAAAAAAAAAAAAAAAAAAGCAGAAAGGTAAAGAGGAACTCAGAGCAGAATTAGTTCATGAAATAAAAAAATAAATCTCTGAACTCATAGCATCTGAAGGGAAGAATCAAGTATGGGCACATATGGAAAAAACTGAATCTGAAATAAACTCTGCAGTAAAAGAATTAATAACTGCTTCTAAAGAAGACATTGATAAAAAAAAGTAGAGGAGATTAGAAATATGACAGATTCCTGGAATGAGCAATACAGGAAAGAAATAGATTGCATGAAGTAGAGTCAAAGAGATATAGGCCAAATCTTAATGGACATGAAAAATCTAATATCCAATACCACAATCTTAACATCAATCAGACCTTAATACCCACTTATTTCAAAAAGATAGGTCAACCAGACAAAAATTTAGAAAAGAAGCAGCAGGACTGAACCAGAGCTTGGAACAAATGGACTTGGTAGACATATACAGAGTATTCCATCAAACCACAGCTGAATGCACATTTTTTTTCAGCTGCACATGGCTCACTTTCTAAAATAGACCACATACTAGTGCATAGGTCATGCTTAAGTATATGCCAGAAAACAGAAATTATCCCATGCATATAATCCCAGTGTAATGAGACTGGAAATAAAGGATGAAAGAAATCAGGGAAACCCAATAAATTCATGGAAATTAAACAACACCCTACTCAGCAATCAATGGGTCACTGATGAAATTAAACAAGAAATTCAACAATATCTACAATTCAATGAAAATTCAAGCACAACTTACCACAATCTATAGGATGCAATGAATGCAGTTCTCAGAGAGAAATTCATAGCTATGAACTCATACATTAGGACAACAGAACAGGAACAAATAAAAACACTAATGCTGCACCTCCAACAACTAGAAAAGGAAGAGCAAACCAAACTCAGAGCCAGACATTGGAAGAAATCATGAAGATTACAGCAGAAATTAGTTCAATTGAGATGAAGAAAACAGTTCAAAGAACTAAGAAATAAAAAAGCTGGTTCTTTAAAAGACTAAATAAAATCAATAATCCCCTATCTACCCTCATCAAAAAGAGGAAATAAAATATTCAAATACAAGCAATAAGGAATGGAAAGGGTGAAATAAACACAGACCCAGTGGAAATTCAGAAGATAATCAATAGCTCCTTTGAGAATCTTTACACTCAAAGAATAGAAGACACAGATGAAATGGACAGATTACTAGAAAGGTACAAATTACCAAAACTGAAATAGGAAGATATAGCAATTCTAAATAACCCAATAACAGCCAATGAAATATGACCTGTAATAAAAAGTCTGCTGAGAAAGAAAAGTCAAGCTCCTGATGGATTAACAGCTGAGTTCTAAAGAAATTTATAGAAGATATAATCCCTACACTTCTCAAACTCTTCAATGAAATTGAAAAGGAAGCAGTCCTCCCAAATTCCTTCCTAGAGGAAAGCATTATACTGATTCCCAAACCAGAGAAAGACACAACTAAAAAATGAGAATTATAGGCCAATCTCCCTCATGAATATAGATGCAAAAATCCCCAATAAAATACTATCAAATAGAATACAGCAAATCATCAAGAAGATCATACACCATGACCAGGAAGGATTCATCCCAGGGATGCAAGGATGGTTCAATATTTGAAAATCTATAAATGTAATATACTATTAATAGAGTTAAATCTAAAAACCACATGATCATTTAAATTGATACAGAAAAAGCTTTAGACAAAGTCCAACACACATTTGGGTTCAAAACCCTACTGAAAATTGGAATAGAAGGCCTCTACTTCAATTTGATAAAAACCATTTATGACCAGCTAATGGCTAATATAATTCCAAATGGGGAAAACTGAAATCTTTTACTGTCAGATCTGGTACAAGACAAGGATGTCCTCTATCACCTCTCCTATACAATATAATCTTGGAATCATTAGCTACAGCCATTAGAAAAGAGGGAGAAATAAAAGGAATAAGGATATGTAAAGAAGAATTTAAATTATCATTATTTGCAGATCACATGATACTTTACTTAGAAGATCCAAAAAACTCCATCAAGAAGCTACTAGAATTGATACAGACATTCAGTAGTATAACAGGATACTAAGTCAATACTCAAAAGTCAATAGCATTCCACGACACAGATAACAAACACACAAAGAGGGAAATTATAGAAACAAAATCTTTTACAATAGAACCATGGAAAATGAAATACTTTGGAATTCATTTAACCAAGGAATTCAAAGATTTTTTTTCATGGAAAAGTATAGTACTCTAAGAAAAGAGACCATAGAGGATTTCAGAAAATGGAAAGATATTCCCTGCTCCTAGACAGGAAGAAACAACATTGTGAAGATGGCCATACTCCAAAAATTGTTGTACAGATTTAATGCATTCCCTAACAAGCTGCCATCAATATACCTCCCAGACCTAAAGAAATTATTCCTAAAATTTATTTGGAACCAGAAAAGACATGGAATAGCAAAGGCAATCCTCACCAACAAATACAAGGCAGGAGGCATTATAATTTCTGACCTGAAGTTATACTACAAAGCTACTATGATACACTCAAGAAGATATTGGCAATGAAATAGACCTGAGTATCAATGGAATAGATTAGAAGATGCAGAGACATCTATGAACACACTTAGCCACCTGATCTTCAGGAAAGGGGCCAAACATGCTTACTGGAACAGACATAGCCTCTTTAACAGATGGTTAAAACTGGAAAAACTGGCTACATGCTGAAAACTAAAACTTGACAGAGGTCTATCACTGCACACTAAGGTAACATCAAAATGAATTAAAGATCTAAGCATTAAAACAAAAACACTAAGTTCCTTGGAAAAGAAAGGAGGAGGAACTCTTGAAGACCCAATTCAGAAATGGCCATCTGAAATGAATACACACTTCTCAGAGGATGAAATTATAGAAGTGAATAAATATATGAAAAAATGCTCCACATTATTAGCCATCTGTAAAATGCAAATTTAAAAAACTCTGAGATACCATCTCACTCCAGAAAGAATGGCTATCATAAACAAATCAACCAACAACAAATGTTGAAGAGGTTTTGGGGAAAAGGGATCCCTTCTCCAGTACTGATGGGAATGCAGACTGGTGCAACCATTATGGAAATCAGTGTGGATACTCTTTTAAAAAGTAAGACTGGAAATCTCGTTCAAGCCAGTGATCCCCCTACTGGGAATTTTCCCAGAGGAAATGAAAACATCATATCATAGTGATAACATCATATCATAGTGATATATGTGTACCTATATTTATAGCAACACAATCCATGATAGCCAAATCTTACAAACAACCAAGATGCCCATCATGTGAAGAATGGTTAAAAAAAGATGTGGTACTTTTATACAATGGAATATTACTCAGCTATAAAGAATGATAACCTTGAAGCATTTACATTTAAGTGGATGCCACTCAAAGATATATTCATAAGTGAAATATACCAGACCCACATGTGCAAATATCATATAATCTCCCTAGTATAACAAATCAAATGAAGAAATACAAATAGAAAGGTGTAACACAACTAGAAAGAGAGAACTTGAGGAATGAGGAGAAGGTAAGGAGAAAAGGTGAGAAACAAGATAGAGACAAAGCCATACATTTGTATGCAAAGGATGGGCAAGGCAATGATCCTGAGAAACATCAGCAGATTTTTGAAAGCAGAAGGTAATTGGTAGGATTCTCATCCTGACTATCTATATATATACTGATACCTGTGAACCAAGCAACTGCACTGAAGATAGCAATATGTAATAGAACAGTCACACTTGTAATGCCTATCATTCTGGTCTGCTAAATACATACTTCTTGTCATGATACACCAATTATTACCATGCTGTCTCACAAGTAAAAGTTTTTGTTGTTTTTTTAATGGGTAATGAATAAAAAAAAGACACTAGAAAAATATGTTATAGGACTGTCCTGCTGCAATGCTGTATATGGTTAGAATGTGTAAAAAATCTGTATAAAAATATGTGTTTGTTCCTATTTAAAAAAAATTCCTCATATCCTGTAAGGACTTAAAGTTCAATACGTCAGTATTTGATGGATAATAGCTGTTCCACATTATGCCTAACATGTTTGATATTTGGACAGATAGTTAGGGTAAATCGAACTGATAGGGTAAATCGAACTGCATATGTTGCAGGGTAATATCAGCTTCCTTTCTGAGGGGTTAACAACCTCAGTTTGCACGTGAAAAATTAGAGAAAAGGAAGGCCTGCAAGGTCAGTCAACATTTTGACCTAGCCTTTCAAGGTCAGTGAAGACTCAGGACATTGGAAAACCTGTACTGTAACATCATGTAACTCAATTGTGTCTCAAATTTTCTGATCAAGGAGATTATTGAGGCACAGAAGAATGTGTTCAATGATATAGAGTGTGCCTAAGGAGAGTCAAATGGTGAGAAAACTTTGTCTCAGGCTTTCACAGAGAGCAAATTGGTCAAGCAATGGCCATGACTCATCCACATGGCTAAGGATCTACAAAGTGCGTTACAGGGTTACAGGATAAATCGTGAGGGGACTTGACTCACCTTGTCAGATCTAAAAGTTGCATTTCTTGTTACATAGGCCTTTCTTCATCTTGATCTTAACCATCCAGCAGAAAAGTATTAAAATGAGTTACATAGAATAAATCCGTATTAATGTGCTGAGCTGTAAATGGCTCTAGTCAACAACTTCTGTGGATAACTCACTACTATTGTTGACTGCTTGACTATGTTGGAGTGTTTTGCTGAATTCATGCACCTATAATATTTATTTTCCAATAGAATACCCATCTCTGACAGGACTAAACAAAAAAGAGGATACAAGGGAAGGACCGTATTGTATTTGAATATACAGAGTAGTTAGTATAGATATGCAGCTACTTTTGCTTAATTCTGTGAGAAGAAAGATTGGTAGTAATAGTGTTTAGACAGGATAATCTGTCTGCTGCTTGTACTATGGGTAACCACTAGGAAGATAACAATATAAAATGTATCAATTACTGAAACTATCCTATTAAGGAAATGAATAAATAAAAATGAAATTTTTCTTATTTCCTACAAAATACAAGAGCATATGCAGTTGCAAGCAGAAACACCAAAATAACACTCAGGACATGCTTCCAGATTTATTGACCTCAATAGTCACTAATGGCGATCATCCCCAGAATATACGGGATATGCAGGTATGAAGTCCAGAGGCAGAGTGACTTGTCAGCCGTGACTGGTTCTTACAATGTGCATTGCAGGGACAAGCTGTGCATCACAGTGATCAGTGCTTCAAAGAAACTGAAGCAACCCAATCTGGAATAGGAATTTCCTTGTCAACTAACAAACTGAAGCATGCTAGCTGTAGGGAAATTTCTGCTATGCATAGAGTACATTATCTTAAGGAAAACAAGTCAGGCATACTCCCTTACTGACTTATATAGAGAAACTACAAATCTTGTCTCGCAGAGGTAGAGGGTAACATTGTAGTAACCAGAATCTGGGGACAGTTCAGAGGAGATAGGCATGGAAAGAAGACAGTAAGAGGCATAGATGCTCTGTTGTGTAGCAGGAATAACTTCCTCTGTAGCCCAGGAGGGCAATTGTAGTTGACAACAATCAACTGCATATTTTGAAATATGTAGTAGAGGGGCCAAGGACATAGCTCATCAGCACAAGGGTCTATCTGAAAAGTGCAGTGTCCTGAGTTCGATTCTGAGTAACAAAGTAAAAAAGTAGCAGAGAAGATTTTGAATACTCCCAACACAAAATACTGACAAGCATGTGATATAGTAGATGTGCCTGTTGTCTTAATCTCATCATTAAATATTATATACATATATTGAAGTAACATATTATATCTAAATATATAATATTAAAATTAAATAAAAACAAGAAAGAAATAATAGCCCTGGACCTCCCACATTTTCCTTAAATTCACCTATTGTGTCATTAGAGAGTTAGAAACGTTTTATACCATATTATGTTCCTAGAGCGTCATATTCGGTTGGAATTATAACTTCCTACTCTTCAAATTATAATCCCTGAGATCCAGAATGATAATTTATATAAAATATTTGCCTCAATAGATAGCTGGTAATGTTACTATCATACCTAAAATTTTATTCTCTGTTAATAACTTTCACAACCGAGAAGGTTTTTTTTTTTTTTTTTTTTTCCACAGGTGACAGCTCTGAGACAAAATATTTGGTCATGTTTCTCCATATCTCTGTATAATGAATGCTGTGAGTCCTCATAAGCTAAAGGCCTGAATCATGTTTATTAAATCTTGTAAGCTAAGTATCTTTGACTTTTGCCTATTCTGGACCAGGCGTGTATGATCTTCTTGGTCCCATACACCTAATTTGCACTGCTGTGGTTTGTGTTGGATTTGGAAATGATGCAGATGGAGGATTCTTTTCTACTTCCTCTCAGCCTCTCTTACCTGTCAGTCTCCAGTAGATTCCTGTTCTCTTCATTCATAACATGTACTACAAATTGGAGTTAGACTCATGTTTGATTCTCAATTCAATATCTCCCTTTCTCAGTGGACTGAACTTCACAGGGACAAAGCAATGATGACACAATAGGCACCCAACACCAGCTCTGGGACACTGCAGCATCACCTGAGCATGTGGTTCTGCATACATGCAGCAGGGACCATGGTCTAAACAAGTAACAAGTGAAGCAGAGTCTACCCAAATCGAGGCCGTCTTATTTGGCCTTTCCCTCTTCTAGTAGGCAGGGCTCCACCACAAGTTCCTAGCCCACCCCGTGGTTCTGTTGGACCATCCTCCTTTTTGTAGTCCTCATTCTCTGCCTTAGGTACCCTTGTCATTCCTCTTATCTTAGGTCCAGAGGTAATATGTGTGCTTCATGCTGCACCGCTCTCTTGCTGGACTACTTAGGAAAAAAAATAAAGGAAAAAAGTGTCATATAATTTTGCAAGGAAGCTTATTTCTCTCAGGTTTTAAAATCACATTTGAGGGCCAGGGAGACCTCTCAGTGGCATGAGGTTCTGTCTGGCAAGCACAAGATCCTGAATTTGATCCTCCCCCCAAAAACTTATATTTGATCTTGACAAAGGGTGAAGTAGGAGTTAGGAAAGAAAGCTGGGGCTTGATCAGACATGCTGCACTGTGCTAGCTGCAGAGGGAAGTGGTCCTGGCAAGTCCTGGTCCTCTAAACTGTGTTTCACATGCATTTCTAAAGAGTTACTCTACTGCACGACAGCAGGAGGATGGGACTAAAGTCACAGGCTAATGGTGAGGGGCTTTCTACTGCATTCTATTTTTCATCAGGGAATTATATTTTTACTGGTTTGAGGATAATGTTTTATGGACTATTATAATAACATAATTACAACAGATGGATTTACTAATTTTAGTATTTCTAACCAAATATGTGTCACAGTAAGTGAAACATTTGTCAAAATAAGAGGAAATGAGCATTTTTTCTAATGGGAAACACCCAAAGAAACATTAATCATTAGTGTTCCTGAGGCACTTGTTACATGCCATGCACTGAACCAGCAGTTTATCTTAGAAGGAAGCAACATGCTGTATGTGAATATGTTTCTTTATCCCTCGGTATCTGCAGGGGATGGTTCTGGGATGGATTGTAGCCAACAAAATCTCAAGACTTATTGGGGAAGAAACTGTTAAAAAAAAAAAAAAAAGAAAAAGAAAAAGAGATATACTAGGTAGGGAAAGGAAGTGGGGAAACAGTGGGATTTGATCCATGAGTTCAGCCTTGTGCAGTTATGGCCAAGTCCAAGAACCAGACCACACACAACCAGTTTGGAAAATGGCTCAGAAATGGCATCAAGAAACCTCGGTCACAGAGATGTGAATCTCTGAAGCGGTAGATCCCAAGTTCCTTAGGAACATGTGTTTTTCCAATAAGAAAGGCTTTAAGGAAATGCAAGCAAACAATGCCAAGGCCATGAGTGCACATGCCGAGGCTGTCAAGGCCCTCATCAAGCCCAAGGAGGTCAAGTCCAAGGTCACTCCAAAGGGAGTAAATCGCAGGCTCGCTCGATGTGCCTATATTGCCCACCCCAAGCTTGGGGAGTGTATCCATGCTCACAATGCCAAGGTCACAGGCCCTGCCTGCCAAAGGTCCAGGCTCCAGCCAAGGCCGTGGCTCCAGCCCAGGCCTCCAAAGGCCCCATGAAGGCTCCACAGGTAAAAGCCTCCTATTTGCTGATATAAGAACAGAAGGACTGGTGTGACCCCTGGGGTGCCATCTGTAGGGGGCTGGTGTCCTCCTGTGGTCTTTGTACAAATTAACCTGAAACAGGATTAGAAAAAAGAGAGAGAAACTGATAGGGAAAAGGGAAAGGGAAGGACAGAAAAAGGGGACACCCACACACATATGATAGTTAAGATAGCTATACAATTCATTTCTCTTAGTTCATTAAAAAGAAAAATCTGTGCTAATGTTGTTTGGACAGCATTTTACGCCTACATCTTGTACTTGGAGTAACTACTATGGAAATAACATACACAATTATTAATTATTGTTACTGTCCTATCAGCCTTTTATGAAACTGTTTCATTGTTTATTTCTCTTTAAAACATCTCCAAGATTCTCAAGTGCCTTATACAAAATGGTGTAGTCTTGCAAATAACCTATGGACATCTTCCTGCATATTTTAAATCATCTCTAGATGATGTATGATATTTAATATAGCACAAATATTATTTAAATAATTTTTATACTGTATCATTTGAGAAACAGTGAAAAAACTAAGTTTGTATCTTCAGTTTGGATACAAGTTTTTCTGTTGTTAATGTTTCCAAACAATGATTGATTGATCTGGAAGGCAAGACTTGTAAAAATAGAGCTATCTCTCTCTCTCTCTCTCTCTCTCTCTCTCTCTATATATATATATATATATATATATATATATATATATATATACTTTTACTGACATTTTAATGATCTTTAAAACAATATGTATATATATATATATATACACCCCCCCACACATATTGTTTTAAAGATCGTTAAAAATCTCATGATTACTAGAGATGAACTCATCAATAGAAGAACATACAGTTACACATTTCTGACTGTTCATAACGCACCTAGACCCAGACTTTGTCCATTTTTTGTCGCTGGACTGACATCAAGAAAGTACCACTCACAGCCTCCTGATTCAGTGAGGCTGGACTCTTAACTGGGTTCACAGATACAGTGAAGACAGACAATGAGACGGAAACAACCTCATGCTAAAGTCGGCACCTATGTGTGACTAGGATGAAAAGTTTCAACTGGTGAAAATCAAATGCAAAAGGGGTGGTGGAGCTAGAACTTACCCCCTCCTGAGGCGCATGCCATGCATGATTGGTAAATATGTACGTGTCATGAAAAGTCAGTGGTGGGGTGCAAAGAGTTTCCTCCTACCTTTCTTTCCTGTCTCAGCTACAAGCAGGATTAAATGTCTTAGCTCTCTCCTCCATTCCTAGAAAGACACTGGGAGTATCAAGAGGAGAGCAAGGAGAACAGTGGCATAAGCTTAATGCCTTGCTCCTGATCCACAAGCCAACCTTCGCAGAGCCTGAGACCTCATCGGTACCCCAGCAACTGTAACAGTAACCAAATCCTGTGCAGCTTCAAAAAAAACATGTGCTGAGTGGAAGACTAAATGAGTCTGAAGGAGAAAGATGAATTATTTTGGGGAAGGACCAGAGCAGTCAAAGGACAGAGGAAAACCCCAACGATGGAGGTTCCTTCCACCTGGCTGCCTTCCTTGGAGGCCTCTCTGGTCCCATCTCACATCATTAATTATCTCCTTTTTTCTGCGCCTTCCGTCTCCTCTATGAAGACATAAAGCACTTACAATTCTTTACTGACATTTTTTTTTTGTTTGTTTGTTTACATCCCTGTCTCTACACTGACAAGAGGAATCATCTGGGAAGGAACAGCGATTTATGTATTTTTGTATCTGCAGTTCTTAAAATATTTAGCAATGGCAGCAAATGAGGTGTGTAATACAGTTCTTCGGCAGCCTATTTCTGAATGTTGCTGGCCGAGAACCCTGCTGCCCTTCAACTGACATCTGGACAGCTCTGCCCCTCTCTGGTCCACCTGGTATACACCTTGGAGATTCCTTTTCATTTCTATTACTGCCTTCCTTAGTCCTTTATTTCATCCTCCGTAAATGTGTGTGCTGCCCTGCTCTGCCTCCCTTTGTGCAGCTGCCTGCTGCCCTGGCTCTGCTGCTCCTGCCCCTGCAGTGGGGCTCTGCTGCCCTCTAGGGGCCAAGCTGATCATGGACCTTTCAGGCACTGCCTGGGTACATTGGGCAGCAGAGCCTCTTTCTTGTTGACCACCACACACCCCAAGATCACTTACGTGCACCGAAGGTCCCCAGTTTAGAAAACTGTGGCTCTACAAGCAGTGGTAGATCTATTCGGGAACATGAAATGGGCATAAAAATACGAGCTGCCAAGAAGTGAAACCTTCCCCAAGTAGGCTTGGCGGCGAAGGCTTCCAGGGAGTTGTAGCGCTACTGCCATCAACAGGATTCCTGGCCAGTAGTATTCCATCTGTATCTGGCTCATTTCTACATTATGTCAAAATTTATGCCACGGGTTGCAGCAGGCAGCAAGGAGATTTTTCTGTTTGCATAACAAGCAGTGACTTCTCTTTGCCTGGACTTTGGAAGACAAAGAACTTCCTTAAAGATATGAAGCCTGAAATTGCTTTTTGCTAAACCCAATAAACAGCCCGTTGCATATCAAATAATAAAGCTTTAACTATTTAATTTAGCTTCTTCCACAGGGAGCTGCTGTCCCTGTGTGGAGCTTTGATGCACTCTCCTTCCTTTGTATCCCTGGTCGTCTGGGTGTCGAGTAGGACTACCATCCAGAAATTCCTTGGCTAGTTCTCACACTTCCCTTTACTTACATACTCTCTGGGCTGTGCTTGGCTTTCCCAAATGATTCTTCAGCATCTAAACTCTTTTGGTCTTCACGCCAGCTTTTCTAGCAGTTTCTGAGACTTGTCCACACAGGTGTCACTTAGAAATCTTAAGTCCTAAGTACATCTTTCTTCAAATTTGTTCTCCTTTACCAAGCCCCCAACCCCGGACTTTTCCCTCCTTATCTCCTCACATCATCAGATGCAGTGGATCTTCCTAACTGTGCCCTTTTATTTCAGTCTTTTCTACTCTGAGATCACGGGGTGTATCACCCACCACTGCTGGAAAACAACTTTCACTGAGACCTCACCAGCTGGCGAGGGTGTTCCTGCTGTCACATTCCTTCTTTGGCGATGCAGGACATACTATTAACATATCCTAGGATCAGCCAAATAAAATAGCTCAGTGGACTAAAGCGCCTGCTTAGGCAGATGCAAGGGCTGGGGGTTTGATTCCTGGGCCTACTGTGCCGGCCCCAACCCCGGGCATGCTGAGATGGCAATCAAGACTGGGTGTGGCGGTGCACACCTGTAATCCCAGCTCTTGGGAGGCTGTAAGCAGGCAGATCACTATGAATCCAATCTAGTAATGAGACCCTAAACATCCTGTAGACACTTCCCCCCAAAACAAACAAACATGTCCACACTTAATTCTTGTTTTCACCTTTCTTTCTTTCTTTCTTCCTTTCTTTCTTTCTTTCTTTCTTTCTTTCTTTCTTTCTTTCTTTCTTTCTTTCTTTCTTTCTTTCTTTTTTTTTGTATTTAGGACAGGGTGTATACAAGGTCTCACTGTGTAGATTGGACTCTGGATGATCCTTCTGTTTACAGCCTCCCAAGAGCTGGGATTACAGGTGCGCACTAGCATGCCCAGTCTCAATTGCCATCTCAGTGTGCCCCAAGGGCAGAGCTGGTATGGCAGGCCTGGGGATCAAACCCCCAGCCCCTGCATCTGCCTAAACAGGCACTTTAATCCACTGAGCTATTTGGGTGGCCCAGTTTCCCCTTTCGAATACCTCCTTCCCAAGCCTGAAATCCACGGCTCTAAAGTCTCTCATGAACACATGAAAACACTAGATCTCATGTTTGGTTTTCTGCCCCTTAATTCACAGCTGTGCTCAGTCGTTCAGTTCCACCACTATAATTTCTAGTTGAAACTGTCAGAGTCTCTCTCCTGGATACCTGATTGTCCCCATTTTGCCACCATACCTTATTCTCTTTCATCTGTAGAAACCAGGAAGTTCTCTTTGGCTATTAATTTTATTTTGAGTCCTCTTAACTTTGAACTTTACTGTCAACTTTATTGTTGCAATTGTACATTTAAAACAAAGTCTAAAACTTGTACTTTATCTAGTCTGATAATCAAATAGCAAGTCAATATATTTTTTCTTAACATTGCTTACTTTATTCAAAGTGCAAATAATTGTTTGTTTATGCTCTATAATAGCACTCCTATTCTACCTTATTCTACCTTCTTTTCACACACTTGTCCTTTTGCCTAACTTATCCTTTACTTCTCAGATCTGTGTTATATTTCTCACTTTATTCTCTCTTCCACTTATTCAGAAATGCTGACTGTTCTATCCAAAATCTCCCAAACTGCTCCCAATCCACCTTGCTCCAGTGTCTCATTGTGGTTTGTATTTTAATAGTGATGAACATTGTGTGTTTATGTTTTACTGCCTTTCCCTCTGCTTGCACTTGAATTTCTGTGGAAGGTAGGATTTTGGCTCATTCATCGCATTGTCTGTAAAGCTTGTTTGCTGCTACGTGGCATGTTCTCAGTGAAAAGTGACAGATGCAGTAGTGAACACAGTCAGATCACTGAACTATTCCAGAATGATCCTATGTAGAATACACACACACACACACACACACACACACACACACATTATATATATAGGTGTATGTGAACATGTGTGTCTATGCTTCTGTTGTAATTTGGTTAGAACTTGGCAAAATGGAACTTCTTTTTATTAGGAAGATATTCCTATAAAAGACCTATACTACAGCTTTCAAAACTGAGAAAGGACATTTTCCTATGCATCATAGACAACTGACAAAAGTTGGAAGCATATAAAAAATTTTAGAGCTGGGGAGATAGCTAGTGGTCTAACTGCCTACCTGGCAAGCACAATGACTGGGGTTCAATCCCAGGAACTGTATGCCATGCCAGCCCTGGAACCCTGGGTGTGCTGTGCTGGCCACTGAAACTGGGCATGTTGGCAAATGCCTGTAATTCCAGTGCTGGGGAGACTGAGATAGGAGGATCCTTATGAGTTTGAGATGCATAGCAAGGCCCTGTACCAAATAAATTAATTAATTAAGTAATTAAATATTTAAAAAATTAAAATAGTATTACAAGTAAGACATAATATATATCATCGTAGCTTGAAGGCTCTGTGTGTGTGTGTGTGTGTGTGTGTGTGTGTGTGTGTGTGTGTGTGTGAGAGAGAGAGAGAGAGAGAGAGAGAGAGAGAGAGAGAGAGAGAGAACATGGCCATAACCATCAAAGTGAATGGTAAAGCCATGATTATAACATGTATGTTTTAACTGTCAATGACACAGTGAAGGAAAATGGCATAAATGGAATGAGTAAGATGAATGGAGGGGCCTTGTCTGAAAGCTCAGCTATTTAAAGTGCCACATGGGCAAATGCAGCCAGAAGCAGAGGACTGTGGTGTGAGTCCCACATCGAGAAGCTCCATCAAACCCACCCTTAAGGCAGCCTGATGCAGAAAAAAAAAAAATCCTTCTCAAATTAAAAAAAAAGACAAATGGAGAGGAGTTTCATATTCATAGGTACTATGTGGAAACAGCAATGTACCAGAACTCTTTGAGGTTCATTTTATGAATAAAATGTATGCTTAAAAGGAGCATGAGATAAAATTAAAAAGGTGAAACAGTTGAACTGAAGATATTCTGAAGGATTTTTTTATCTTTTTTTTTTCAGAACCGAGGATTGAATTCAGGCCCTCGTGCTTGCCAGGGAAGCACTTATTCCACTGAGCCATCTTCCCGGCCCCAGCATTTTTAATCTTTAGGACTTTATTTTAGAGCAAAGTGGGGAACCATTGAATTTCTTTATCACTTTGCTAGATGTATATTTTTCTAAACTTGTGAAATACCCAGAAATGTCAGTATACTTTGGTGTGAAGTGCTACTGCACAAATTAAATGACATATGTAATAGCACCAGACCTTTGAAGGAACTTGATAAATATTTGTTCTATTTTTTCTAGTACCGTTATTACTCTGTGCCTCATGAATGTACTGTGAGTTTTGAAATGCAGAGGTAGGATATTTGATTTGCGTAACAATTGTGGAAGTAAAAATTGAGATGAAACCATCAGAACTTAAATAATCCTCAGTAGCATCAACTGTTTGACTCAATACTGGTTAAACTGAGGATAAGGAAACTTTAAGTCTGGTTTGTTTTTGTGGGAAGTAGAAGAAATTGTTATATTTAACAGGAATGTGAAAAGAAAGAAATCATTTCTGAAGTGTTTATATGACATACTGGAGAATGGGTATGCTAGGGTTGAGGTGGTGCCAGGCATGAAAATAAAACCACCTGCTGGTCATTTGTAGCCCTCTAGACAGAGATCAAGAAAGGACAAAAGCTGATAACTGGGAGAGTAGTAATGACTGAATTCTCCAGTGGCGAACAAAAGAACAGAAAGATGCTAAGGACTGTGGGGTGACTACAAAGAGCCCCCGCAGATAGGAGGCAGCAGGTCCCCACAGTGGCTCCAAACTACTCTTTTGTACCTGTGGTAACCTTTGCTAAAATACCTAAGTCCCTCAGACATGCCTAACTCACCTTTGTTTTCCACACTCCTTTGTTATTTTCTTTAATGGATCACTGAGAGTAGGATACTGTCATAAAATCTACGATTCCAACTTGAATCCCTCTTTTTCAGAACAATGGGATCATATTTTTCAGCTGGGGAAGAGTGGAGAGTGTCCTAGAAAGACCATGAGGAATGTGCTGAAGAACATGAGAGCAAATTGCCTCAGTCACAGTCTAGGGGCCCAGTCCAGGAGAGCTTATTCCATATCTTTGAGCATCACACAGCGCTATTGCACAAATTAAATAATATATGTAATAGCACCCAGGCCTTTGAGGGAGATGGATAAGCATTTGTTCTCCCAGTTTTTTCCAGTACAGTTTTAACTATACCTCATGACTGTTCGATGACTGTGAAATGACTTGTCTTACGTGGAGGTTGGTGGGAGGCAGGCCGCAGCATGGAAACAGAAAGAGGTGGCCAGATGCTGAGGAAGGTACTGTTATAAATTTAAGCCAAAAAGCTAGAGAAAGACACCATCTTATTTTCTTCTTTCTTTTTTCCTGTATGCCTAAGGATTAGAGCTTGATGCAAGAAACAGTATTGTTGACTCACAGAATTATCCCTGAGGAATACTTTGCCCTCATATGAAATTTATACTCTGAAAGAGATACATCTTGCATGCCCTAGGTATGTGGCAGTGAGGCCACATTCAAGCAGGAGTAATTCAGATATTCCTTAAAACAGTAATTTAAAAGAAAACAGTTTAGTTTCCCTTCCTACACAATTTCATCAATTAATCAAAAACACTATACTAAAATTCAAATAAGAACAAGTGATATCACTAATATCACATGTAAATTAAAATTCTCTGTAACCATAGAATTCATTATACAAAGGGATTATTTTATGTGTGATTTATCAGATTCATCCAGAAATGAATGGTATTTTGTACAGCCACAAACATATTTTAATTATTGCAGGGCAAGACTGCTCAATTGATCATTTCCAAGCACTTCTCCACCAAAGTAAAACAGCTTAGGCATATTATCATAACACCATAATCCAGCAAATGTCAGTCTTGCTTGTTTTTAATTTCCACAAGAAGGAAATATGTTGAAATGGTATACTATAAAGCAGTGATAAGCAAGGCTTAGAAAGTTGACCAGCTCTCTTAGAAAATAAACTACTGTTGAGTACAGATTTACCACTAGAGGAGCTAAGTAGGGCTTCATGAGAGAGACTAGGGAAAACACCAATCAATTGCTGGTGAAGATTAGAAAGCAATTCCTGTAAGAAATTTACAGTTTAAGGGGCTGGAGAGATGGCTCAGTGCAATAAGCGCTTCCCTGGCAAGCCCAAGGGCCTGAGTTCAATCCCTGTTTCTGGGAAAAAAAAATTTTACAATTTAGCATGGAGGGAAAACATATAAGCCAATGTCAATCACTATTTTTTTTCAGTATGTATTGTAAACATGTATTAACTTATCCCATTGTATTCAATGACTGTGTTCAGCACTATGTTATCAATTAAAAATATTTTTGACACTGGGTCTCACTTCATTGCAAAGGTTCCTTTTGAACTCTTGGGTCCAAGTTATCCTCTTGTCTCATCATGCCCCCTTATGTGTAGTGGGGACATATGGTACATGTGACAATTTACTCAGAAAAACACTGACCAGTTGTCTATGAGGAGATCCAGAAATGCAAATGTAAATACAGTTTCTAGAAAAGTGTGATACTTGCATTAGAAATTGGAGGACAAGAAAATACTTTCTTGGTAAAAGACAGTTAAGTGCAACCATCAGTAGAGGCAGGGAAAAATGTACATGGGCAGAGACTTATCACGTAAGGAAAAGCTCGTGGCTTGGAGGATCTGGAGAGAAGCCTGCAGCTTTGGCCCTGTGTCTCGCTGTGTGTTTGAGTTTTGCTG
>PVKA01025285.1:21813-33255 GCA_004027165.1 Ctenomys sociabilis
ATTTTTTTTTTTTTTTTTTTTTTTTTTTTTTTGTGGAACTGGGGATTGAACTCAGGCCCTTGCACTTAATCCAGTGAGCTATCTCCCTGGACCCACTAAAGTCAATTTAAATGTTGGTTAATGTGATCAAAATTGCCCTTTGGGAAGATAACTCTGGAGGCTGCTGGGACAGGGTAGTACAGCAAGGGTAGAGGTTATGAGGACCTGATTGATGACAGCACCAGCAAGAATGCAAACAGCACATCAAACAAGCCTGGGAAATGACCATCTGGGTAGGAGGGATCTGGGAGGTAAAAATACCAAGGATGAAACAGGTCTGGTTAGTTTGAATTTGAAGCTTGTATGTGGACAGGAAACAAAAGAAAATAAGCCTTCGGGGCTAAATTCTGGAGAGCTGATCATGAAATTATTTTTTAATTTCTTCTCAAAATTATATTTTCCTCTGTTGGCCTGCCATACATTAAAATGACCCATCCCATCACATACTCTGAATTCTCAAAATTGGACTGAACGCATGAAAGAAGTTAGTGCTCAAGATGGAGCTGTCAAATTGCAATCCCTGTTTCTGAACTATGCCTTTCACAATCTAGCATATTTTTAAGTGAGCAATGTTAGAAATAGTTTTCATGTGTAAAAAGAATATGAATTGTGAATTATGAAAGAAAACCACATACCACATACATGTCTATTGTTAGGAAACATGCATACTCCTTTCATCATAATAGGCAGACATGTCAGCAGAGCAACCGCATGTTTTTCGCATGTGAGCTTGTTGTCCTACCTAAGCCAGGGCATTTGGGGCTTTCCTTGGATCATAATAAAGATGAGATTTCTAGACAGGGGCTTTAAGTCTTAAAGGAAGAGAAAATAGGAAGGGAATAAGCCTGAACAGAACACAATGATGGTCTTCTAGGTAGATAATATAATCAATAGATAAGCTTTTAATCTATCAAGGAACCCAACATTTAATTCTGTAACTTCCACTGTTTAAACTTCTGGCTGGAGTACCTAGAGGTTGATTTTAAATCTGGTGATAATTTCAGGACTATAAAATAATTTTTGTTTTTCTTCTTGATCTCCTTTATCATTCACTGAACTCCTACTAGTACACATCGACCTGTTCTTACTTGCACTGAGCACATAAGTACAAAATATTGCACACTATGGCTGGAGAGGTAGGTTGGAGGTCTAAGCTCTTGCCTGGCAAGCATAAGGACCCAAGTTCAATCCCCGGTACTACATGGCATGCTGGCTCCAGAGCCTCAGGCATGCAGTGTCAGCCCTGAAAGTGGGTGTGGTGGTGCACACCTGTAATCCCAGCACCCGCGAGGCTGAGACAGGAGGATTACTTGGAGTCTGAGCTGTGCAGCAAGACCCTGTACCAAATAAATAAATAAAATATTTTTAAACATTTTTAAGCATATTGCACATTAGCTCATTAATTTTTATAGGTAGTAAAAGGCTAACTCCTTTTCCAACAGGCTTTATTTTCTTCTAAAAATGGTGCTATTAACCACAAGACTGGCTTTTCATTGTGAAGTCAAGGTTTAGAGACAGCCATTAATGTTTGTGGATGTTGGAGTTAGGATTCCTACGTTCACCCACTAAATTTCAGTCCTACTTGACTACTCACTACCTTGGGCAAGTTCCTTCATTTCTCTAACCTTCAGTGCTGTTGCCTGCCAGCTGGTGATGCATCCTCCTTTCAAGGCTAATGCAAGGAATAAATTACATTGGACAGATAATATGGGTACATACCCTGTGCATCACCAGAAAATCGAAGATCTGGGTAGCAGTCGGTTTGATTTGGAAGAATAAACACTGGAAACATGAGCTATTGATTTGAAAACATTTCTGGCATCAAAAGTGGAAGGTAGACAACAATGTTGGTGTTTATTTTCCAGCTGGCACATTCACACCATCTTCACAGTTTTCAGAAAGGTGATGTCAGTGATGAAGAGAAAACCACCAGATAAAATGTAGAGGTCTATATTAGGAAGCTTCATCAGATTATGAGCAACACATCTACAATTAGCATTGTTCCTATGTAAATATGCCTCTGGCCGCTTCCATAAAGCACTCTGTAGCACTTTTTGCTCAGTCTTTCCCAGTTCTACATCCACTGAGTGCATCTCAAGCAGAGAGCTCTGTCCTGCTGCAGCTGCCCAGAGAACTGTTCATCTCCTCATGTCGAGGAAGCAGAGCTCATCTGCTGACTGCCAGGATCTGGGGAGGAGAGTATGTTGCGCGGGGATGGAAGGAAAAGAGAAGGAGAGCATCTGTGAACATCTGACACATAAGGTCTAGCTCTCCTCTAGCACTGCTGAGTATGGTCAGAAATGCCCTGGAGTTTAAAGGCTGTCTGCTCCTTTCAGCCTACAACTCGCTGTCTGTCTGGCACTTCTCTCCCTGGAGATGCAGCTACAAAGCAGTGCCTGCACAGTGAATACGATTAAGTGAAAGCCTCTGGAAGTGTCCAAGGGAAATTAGATAACATGTGCTTTGATGCAGAGATTTGGTGTTTGAAGGTGAAAAAGACAAGGAGAACCTCAGAAGTCTGCATCTTCTTAGATCTGGCATAGCACATTAGCATTCTGCTAATGCGTCTTTGTAAGTTCTTCACCACAGTCAATTTGCTCAGTTTTTCTCAAGTACCATCTGACATTAATATATATATATATATATATATATATATATATATATATATATATATATATATATATATATATATATCCTTTAGATTAAAACAGATCCCATGGTTGGGCTTCCACTGTGATGGAATGTTAAAATCAAATTTTTGGATTTTCATTAGTCAATCAATCAAAATGAAGAGTGCTTACTATTCTATTTGGGCTGGAACATTTGGTTCTCATATTGGTGTCCTTGGCAGGCACCAGCTCTGTGCCTGGAGAAGAAAGCCTACTCCTACCCTGGTCCACTTCAAGCAATGGAGTGCATGCTCAGTTATACAAGGGTGCAAACTGCCCTTGGAAGATGTACACTCTGAGCCCTAGTTTTTCTTATTTCTGGCCTGATAGGTGCAGTGCCATCACGCACATGCCTGCATTGGAGCATACCATCTCATGTTTCTGGTTCACACCAAAAGAGCAGAGTTTGCCTGCTTTCTTCATCTGCTGATTAAGGACATGGTGGGCTGCAGAGTAAAGATGGCAGGCTACAGCATGAGAGGACATTAAGAAAGATAGTGTGGATCTTAGTGTGGATCTGCTGACTCTTTGAGAAGTATAAGGAGATGCACAACTGCAACAGCACTCTTGCTCTGAGTGAACTAAAAGACAAGCACAGAATCTACCCTTGTTCTCAGTGGCATCTTGGAGAATATGTGTGTTGAGGTGGAGCTATGAATATAGTGGCTTCCAGTGATACACAGGAGCTTTGGGTGAAGAAAAACAAGATGATCACTTTGCCCTTTGCCTGACCCAGGGTAGAGGGTTGTAATCAGGATAGGCTCATTCAATGAGCTCCAGATATTATCCAGGGTATATTAATTCTGTACTGATGCTGTAACAAATGACCACAAACTTAGTGACTTAAAAAATTAAAAATGAGCTATTTTACCATTCTGGAGCTGTCTTTTAGTGGGCTCAAATCATGGTGTTAGTAGGGCTGCTTTCTTGCTGGAGGCTTTGGGGAAAATCTGTTTCCTCACTTTCCAGCTTCCGTAGTTTATTTGCACTTCTTTGTTTCTAGCCACCTCCTCCATTCTTTTTTTTTTTTTTATTTTAGGGAAGGGTCTACAAGATGATCAGGGTCTCACTACTAGATTGGACTCGTAGTAATCCTCATTTCCCTGCTTACAGCTTCCAAAGAGCTGGGATTACAGGCGTGTGCTACCACACCCAGTTTCAATCACCTTCTCAGCACTTCTTGAGGATAGTGCCATCATCGCAGGCCAGGGGATAGAAACCCCAGCTTTTGTGCCTGTTTACAGGTGCTTTAATCCACTGAGCTATTTGGCAGGCCCTCCTTCTCCATATTTTTAAAGCCAGCAAAATAGGATTTTCGAACCTCACTCTGCTCTGAGCCTTTGCTGCCCTTCTACAAGGACATTTATGGTTAAATTGGCCTCACAATTAAAGACAATCATTCTAAACTGAAAACTGTTAACATAGTCACAAAGTTTCTTTTGCCATATGAAGTAATACAGTTACACATTTAGAGACTAGAATGGGCCTGTGCTTGGGAGCACTGATCTGACTGGTACAGAACATGGATATATGGATATATCGGTGTCACTCTATTTAACTACTTCTCATGCTCTATTATGCTATCTAAGACTTAGGCTATTCCTAAGCACATTTTGCTTGGCTTTGCTTCAGCTTTTATGGTGCTATCATATGATGCCTACATACTGAAATGTTAACCCAACTACCCCAAGCCCTTTGCATCTCCTGATCAGCTGCTCAGTGGACCTACATGGAGAGCGATGGCAGCTGATTTCCTGGACTGGACACTGGCTCCATAGAGCCCAGACAGTGTCCTTGTCAGCCAGAAGGGAAAAGCTAGATGAATATTTTAGAATCATTTCTAACACTTATGAAGTTTAGGAGCTGAGTGGATAAGTAGTACTAATAATACCACCACCAGTAACCCTCTTATTATCACAGTGCTGTATTCTTAGATAGGAAGGTGATGCCCAAGAGTCCGTGAAGCACAGGTCTCAATATGAAATAAACAAGAAGCAAGAAACAACCACTGCATCTGTTTCCTCTTAAAAGATGACCTGTTAAGCCGCTGTGGAAAGGGCTTGGTGTGTGCAGTCGGCTGACCTTGGATCCCATCACCTTCTTGCCCCTTCAGCCCTGTATTCTTTTAAAGGTCTCTTAACCTCCTCAGCTTCAATTTCCTCACTTTTACCACTGGGATAATAATAACACCTGATTCACAGGGCTGTTGTGTGCTTCATATATAGAAGCCCACAGTTCTGAAAACAAAGGGATTTTCATACCCCCAGCACCAGCATTCCTCAGGAGTTCATTAGGAGTGCAGCTTCTGTAGCCCCACACAGACCCACTGAATGAGAATGCTGTGGGTGAGAAGCTTGATTCCATGCACTAACAAGATGTAATACATCTGGCATAGTGTCTCATACATGGTTACCTAGTGCTAGTTTTAGCATTCTTTTCTCTGGGAACTGGGAGCCTTATGGCATTCACCACACTTTGCTTCTTCCAGTATATATATTGAGACCTTGTACCAGATGCATGCATACATATATATATATTTGGAATAAGGTCTCACTGGGATTATAGGCATGTACCTCCATGGCCTGGTCTGAGTGGCTGGTTCAGTGCACCTGAGAACAGGGCCTGTGCAGGATGCAGTGCCAGGGATCGAACTCCTCAGTCCTTGAGTTTGCCTAAACAGGTGCTTAGTCCCCTGAGCTGTCTCCCTGGCCCTCAGTTATTTATTTTGGATGAGCAAGGTCAGTCACAGGTTGATGTTTGCTCACCAAGTCATAATTGTTCTATTTTTCTCAAATGAAAAATTTCCATGACTAGAGAAGAGGAGCAGGATTATCAGCTTGCATTTCAGGCTGTGCCTCTTTAAAGTCAACAGAGGAGAGGGGCGGGGATATAGCTCAGCAGCATAAAAACCTGCCTGGCAAACACAAGTTCCTGAGTTCGATCCTTGGTACTGAGAAGGAAAAGAAAAGCAACCTAGAGGGGCACCATGCCCACCTCTGCCATCTGCAGTGTGCTCTGTGATGTCAGGGGCAAGACCCAGTGGCAGGCTTGTGCTCACAAGAGATTCTGTACTATGCAGCTGCTTTTCTTGTTCTTTGGATAACTATAAGTGAACAATGTTCATACATAAAATTTACCACAATGATTCTTCATTTAATTTCTACATAGTTAAACAAAAATGAACCTACATGTTCAGAGCCAGCTTAAAACCATTTTTCATGAAGATGCATAAATTCACTGACAAAACCACAATGGGAATGAGAGAAAACTTTCCCCAAAATCTTTAAACTGAGAAAAGTTTGAGTGCAAGAAAAAAACTCAAGTGGAATTTTTAACCTACCACCTAAGAATAAAAGGGAAATCTCCGAGTCACGTGTGACCCAGAAGCAGAAATGCTTCCCATGGTAGTCCTCATGATAGGATTGCCAGCATCAGATCTCGCCTCGTCAGTAACTTTCTCGAAGAATCAAATTATGGAATCTTTACGTCATAACACCAGAAAAGTGTAGTGGGCAGACCTGAACAATGGTGATCGAGCTATGAGAAAGGAAGTCACGTGTCATGGATCTGGACTTTGAAGTATCCTCTGCAACATGCACCCGCAGCCCTGTGAGGTAGCTGTTATGGTCCTCGTGTTTCAGAGGCTCAGAGTTCAGGAGCTTCGTCTGGGTCTGGTTTATCAGTAACAGAGCCAAGAGTAGTGTGTGTGTCTTTGAGGCAGGACCCAGTTTCCTGCCAAGGACCACACTTGTACCAAGTTTTAGTTTCAGGGACACTGACAGCCCACCTTGTTCTATGATCGCAACCTGCTTGTGTTCTAGAAGTCTGTCACTTTTAGAGTGCTTTCTCTGATACTAAAAGTCAGCATCAAAATCTGGCAAAAATACATTCACCCTGACCTTCTTAACAGCAGCAAGAGGAGAAACATATCTGAGAAAATGAGCTAATTAGACAGGCAGTACTTGAGACAAGTACCATACCTGAGAGCTGTGAAGACATAGAGGCTGAATTCGCATTCCAAATTTGGATTGCCTCACTTATTAGTTCACTAACTAACAGCTGCTTTGCCTCAATGTTCCTGCTGTTAGTTTTTTCTTACCCAGGCACAAATACAGTGCTTTCAGTTGTAATATAGCATCTGAGTTTTGTATGGCATAAAATAATCTAAAACTGTTATGTGAAAATCCAATAAGATGATATAGTTGAGTTCTTCTAGTTACTAAATAAGTGTTTTATTGCATCAAAACTGAAGCAAGCCACTAATAATCATTACAGTAATAGCACAAATTATCTTTTTCTCTCTTAAACAGAGAGATGAGATAGAGAACAGGCCAGTTATAATTGGGAATGGCTTGGAAGGCATCTGTTAAGTGTTGAAAATGGCCAGGGTCATGAAGAATCCCGATATACAACATGGGTGAGTATTCAGAGGCTACCGGGGAACAAAGGGCAAAGCTGAAGGTTGTGACTCATGGCCCCGTAAGCTAAACTTTAAGAATGAAGTAGAAGGTCCTCTTCTGGCTCTTGTAGGCCACCTCATTTCCAGTTACCCACTGACATGCATTTAACATAGTCCCTATTATGGTTTGTGTCTAGGTGTCCCCCAAAGCCTCATGCAGTCATGGGGTAGCGTCTAGAGTTTGTGATTTATTCATGATCCAATGCAGGGATTGTGGATGTGCATGCTATGCCCATCCTGAGGCTGATAACCTGAAGATGGTGTGGGGAGGTGAGAGAAGCTTGCTGGCTGCCCTAGTCACTGCTCCTCCTTTTGCTCCCTTTTGTTTCTGGCTGTCCCCACAAAGCCTCATGCCATTATGGGCACCTTTCTTTCTTTCTTTCTTTCTTTCTTTCTTTCTTTCTTTCTTTCTTTCTTTCTTTCTTTCTTTCTTTCTCTCTTTCTCTCTTTCTCTCTTTCTCTCTTTCTTTCTTTTTGCAGTACCAGGTATTGAACTCAGGCCCTTGCAATTGCCAGGCAGGTGCTTATGCTGCTGAGCTATCTCCTTGGCCCTTTTCACTAATTGTGAAACTACTGCCTATTGCCCCACATTCCCTCTATAGCTTCGGCCTACCTTAATGCCTTGCAATGGTCAATCCTCAGAAAATGTTTAGAACTAAATAGTAGGCAAAGAAGGTATGAGGAATACTACTAAATGTGTCCTGTAAGTACACAGTAAATTTTCTAGGAGCTCAAATGAAGTATGCTCTGCAAGACATTAATCTTGACATTGGAAGTTAACTGGAATCTAGAGTGAGGATGAAGCTAAGGTTTCTAAAGACAGAGCAATGCCATGCACATCAACTTACACAGGCAAATAAGACCCTCAACAAAATCCAAGCAATAGAAATCATTAAAGCTCTGATAATGGTCAGAGTATATTGGAATTCACACATGAGAACAAATTTTCCAGGCATATTGCAATTTAGTCAATGGATGTGGAAGGCTAGCAATTGCTTTAGTAGGTATAAACTAAGTGAACCCACATGACAAAGCTAATGGAAGCAAAGTAAATTAGCTAATTAAAATAAAAGTGGCAAATGAGAGAATCTAAAATCCAGTGGAAGTGAAGGCAGCAGCACTAATGATGCTAATGTCTGACTAGAATCCCAAAAGAGGGTTTTACCTTTTAGGGAAATTCATGATTTAGAGTAACAGAACCCTGTCCTGAATTCAGCCATGCAACTTGGGATCCACTTTAGAAACCAGCCCCATGTCCTTGGAAATTCTGAATCTTGTAGAATCAGAACTTTAGGTTAGCAAATTTAATGCTTTATTTAGGTCAGAACCAGTCTGTGTTCATTTGTCAATTTGCAGCTGAAGTGAAGGTCTCAAACGGAAGCCTGGCATTATCCCGCTGACAATGATTTGATGCTTCACCACATCGTACTAGAAATTAGTGTCTAGAACCAAAATGTTAATCACAGGGACCTCTATACATCAATGGCATAAATAGCATGTTTCTATATAAGAAATCTATAGTGACTCACTCCTATTTAAATAAAAATCTCCCATTGCTATTTCAGTGAAGTGAATGACTCTGAACACTTTTCTTTGTGCTCCAAGGTTGAGACTCTTTAACCTCCCAGAAAACTGATGGATGTATTAGAATGAGTTATCTACATCTTTAGATGTTCAGAGAGCTCAAAGCAACTCTCTCTCCATGACCAGAGATAGCAATGGACTTTTCAGGAACTATTTTTCAGGCACCTTAAATATGCCTTCTCTAAGCTGTAATGGTGTTTTCCAACATGAGCCTCACAACCATCAGTTCTTCTTCACATTACTAAGGTTCCTGGGAAAACATAGGGTCTTATATACAACAAGAATAGGAAGCCTGCCTTGTCAGCCCCGACCCCGGGGTGCACTGAGATGGCAATTGAGACTGGGTGTGGTTGTGTGTACCTGTAATATCAGCTCTTGGGAGGCTCTAAACAGGCAGATCACTACAAGTCTGACCTAGCAGTGAGACCCTAAACACCCTATGGACCCTTCCCTAAAAGAGAGAGAGAGAGAGAGAGGGGGAGAGAGAGAGAGAGAGAGAGAGAGAGAGAGAGAGAGAGAGAGAGAGAGAGAGAGAGAGAAAAAGAATAGGAAATGACAGGAAATAATAAATGATTGGCTTCTATGCTACAAAGAGCCTCAGTGTTTATTGTCAAAACAACATAGTTTTTAAAAATTATGCTGACAATATATTTTTTTTCTTTCATGAAGTGATTCTTGAGACATTTTCCAAAGAATACAATACAGGAAATGTTCCACTCTAGAGACCATATGTTAAGACTTGAGCTAAAAATCTCTCCATCATGTTTTAGTCAACAGATAAGTTAGAGAGTGATCTTCTGATTATGTTGGGGCTCAGATTCCTCACCTTAAAAAATGGGAAACAGTATTGCTTTCACTTGTGATATTTTACATCAACTAGAAATGTTAAACCAATATGTGTGAAAAAAATTTGAAGTGACAGAATATAGGTAACAATAAGCAGACCGTTTTGGGAGACTGATTTATAATTTTCTTCCGAACTCTTTTGCGCTCTACTCTTCTTCTTTTTACTGATTCCCCACCACACTTATCACCAAAATGACTACTACTACCCGGTGCCACCACTTTCTGTGGCAGGCACTCTTTCAGTGGCTTGTTCCTACTTCCTGTGGCTTATCCAATCAGTAGTGTCACCACTTTCCACTGAGTTTCTCACATAGGAGATAGTGAGGCTAAATCCACACTTTCCTATTGCAGGTATTTGAGATAGTTTATATAATAATGCATCAGGCATACAGGGCTCTGAGAAGACTTTCATTTTTCCTAAAACAAAGGTATATTACACAGAGTCGTGACTAATTTTTGTGACCGTCATAAAAGTGTTGGTGCTGGCTTCAGTCAGCCCCAGAGCAGCCTCCTACTATGTTTCTTGTAATATGAGAGAAATGAAATTTAAAGGTATTAAAGACCCTGAAGGTAGGCTTTTTTGGTGCTCATTGCTTTACTTGGTTCTAAGAATTTCTTTTACCATTCATTGAGTGCTTTCTATGTGTTGTTGCTTAACATACAGAACTGCATTTCACCTCTAAACAGGAATTACTGTATACTGTTTTATGCTTGAGGAAACAAACTAAAGGACCTTGCTCCAGTCCAGGGAATGCTGCATTTAAACCCAGCTGTGGCTCCAAAGAGTGTGCTGTGTTTCCATCTACTATCTCTTGATATACTGTTCTCCAAGAGTGCATGCTGAGTTTTGGAAACTCAGTCATAGAGGCATTATTACATTTTTCACTCTGAGATATATAAGCAGTGTCCTCTTGAAAATAGAGGGCTCTTACTGTCTGACATTTGGCAAGGAAGGGACAAGTACAGACCTCATGCAGGAAAAGACCACCAGCCACCTTGGACTGATACCTGTCTGTTTCTTGGGCCACAAGAGAGAAGGCAGCAGGGGAGGCCCAAAGCCAGGGGAGAGTGACTTCACCCAGAAAGATCCAGAGCAGAGCTTTAAGCTGCCCATGAACATCTTTCTAGATCCCAGGATATGCACTCATTGGCACAGGTCAAGTTCAAGCTTGAGAAGCAAAGTACTGGCAGTAATTTAGAAAAAAGTATGAAGATACCAGGAACACTCAAGTTCATTTGTTCTCCATTATTGATACTCCAGTGTGACAGAAAATGTGCTGCTCACTAACCTGGATCACATTAGAAATTCGAACAGGAAGTAAAAACCCACACACAACTAGCCATAGCCCACAACGTAAGTTATACTGGATTAATGCTCAGAGCGTCTTCATTAGGGATCAGAAAAAGAATATCTCATTTAAGATCTGTTAGAAATCACAAAGCTTGCCTCTCTGCCTAGGGACTGTGGCTTAAAATGTGAGCCTATAATGGAGAATAATAGTTTTCTCTGCCTTTTTCTTTTCTACATCAGTAGTCGTTTCTAGCCTACCTTGCCTTGTTGATAGCAAACAAAACAAAACAATAACAAAACAGTTTTACACATTCAAGAGTGTAGTCTGACTCTGTCATAATCATATGGACAAAACATATTTCATTCAAGGTTACAGAAAGAGCACTTGCCAATTGCCAAAGATCCCTCCTTCCCCTTTTTAAATTCTTATGTCCAAGTATGACCAACACATCAAAAACTACAGGATCTAGAAGAAAAATCAAGTTAAGCTATTGCCACAAACTCCTCAGAATTTTTTCAATTTGTATTATCAGTCAAATGTTTTAGTTTAATAT
>PVKA01025286.1:0-33162 GCA_004027165.1 Ctenomys sociabilis
CAGGGTCTACAGAGTCTCACTACATAGATCAGACTCATAGTGATTCTCCTGTTTTCAGCCTCCTAAATGCTGGGATTACAGGCACGCGCAACATGCCCAGTCTCAATCGTCATCTCAGTGCACCCAGGGGACTGGGCTAGCAGGGCATGCCAGGGATCAAACCCCGGCTGCTATGCTCTGCCTAGGTAGAAGCTTTAGTCCACTGAGCTATCAGGCTGGCCCCTGGTATCTTCTAGTATTCTGTGCCCCTGATTATTAAACACACCCCTCTTCAAAGCAGTGGCCATATCCAGAACGATGAATAATCCTTAATTTCAACATTCTTTTTGTTATATGTATGGAATATACCAGTAAATACCGATGCATGTTTTGTGCTAATTCCCCCACCATTGCTATAGTCCATCAACATGACCTCCTCGTCAAGCTCCCTGTCTTTATAGTTACATTTATACAATAAATGCATTTTCTAATAAAACAGAATAATACTTAAAACACATTCACTGATTAAAAGTGAATGATCATTAAAATATTTTAAGTCCAGACTTTTAATTTTGAACCATCAAGAATTTTTTTTTTGATATATATTTTATATAGCTCAGCGGATTAAAGCACCTGAAAGCAGACACAGGGGATAGGGGTTCCATCCCCAGGCCTGCAGTACCATACCACCCCTGGGGAACACTGACATAGAAATTGAGACTGGGCATGGTGATGTGCACCTGTAATCCCAGCTCTTGGGATGCCTAAACAGGCAGATCACCATAACTTAGTAGTGAGACCCTGAACACCCTGTCCACCCTTCCCTAAAATTTAAAAAAAAAAAATCTTTTTAACTGATATTTTCCCTTTCTTTACATCTACTTCAGGAACAAATTCATTAGGATTGCTCCACATATGTGTTTGCTTTTACACATATGTAATTTGTGTAATTTTGTAATTTCCTACGAAAAAGGCAAACTTTGTTTGATTAATTGTTATTTGCCTTCTTCTAACAGAAACTAAGAATTGGAAAATTTAAGCAAAAGCCAAATAATGCTGATGTATAGCTCTATTCTCAGTCCAAATTTTCTCAAATTTGCAGATTAATATATGTTACAAATTATATTAGATATCTCTCCAAACCTTCAGGGGCTTGTTGGTGGGGACTTTGGAAGATGATTGGGTCATAGGGTGTCTGGTGGAGGAGATGCTTCAGGGGGTTGGAGGTACTTATCCTGGAAAGATCTGCTCCTGCTCTCCCCTTTTGATCTCTCTCTCTGCTTCCTGTTGCACAGCACGAGCATTTCTCTCTGCTGGACCCTGCTGTGTCTCGGAGCCGGACAAGTAGGGACTGAAGACTCCACACTGTGAGCTAAACTGAACCTTTCCTGATGTTGTGGGTGTTGACTAGTGTGTATCAGGGATGAGAATGTAACTAAAATGATATGCATTCCATATTTGAGAGTAAATTTATTTATGTAAATACTATATTCTGAATTATTTAAATACCAAGGGACAAGAGTATATTTCCTATGAAGTCAGCAATTATTTTATATCTTCTGTACTTTTTTCACCTCAAATTTCTATCCACAGTATTTAAGAAGCAGTACCTATGACTGCCTTGTATGTAACAGTGTTGAGTTCTGCACCCTAATCCTGGTTTTTCCTTCACTTTATAGTAATTCATAAATTATCCACCTTAAAGTTTTACTTCAGTTGCTCTTCTGTGAGTCTGAACACCTCTGTGTTGTACAATTTTTACTATGGCCTTTTTTTCTATCTTTTCTAAGGAAATAGAGCCAGAACCGTCCCATTTTTCCCTCTCAGAACAGGCATTGTTAAAGTTGGTGGGATGGCCTTCTGAGGAAGTGTAAAGGGTAACTAGCAGTTGCTCTGTTTTCAGAAGTTCCTTAGAGAAAACTTCACAGTTTAACATTCAGGAAAGGAGAGTGGTCCCAAAAGGAGAGTAGGAAATGGGAACTTTCTCAAGCCATTCCTGGTTATCGAAAAACGTGAGGTCTGTGTAAACTGCTTTTGCACTTGTAAGTACTATAGTCACATGAAACATCAGCCTTTCCATACTAAGCTTTCTGCTTTGTGAATGGATTCCAGATCTGTGGTCAGAGGTGTCAATCAGAAAGTTAAATTCCTGGGATTCACCAGCTTAGCCTGACTCACGAAGTATTCCCTAAAGGTGGTTCAGTGCTTACAAGATGTTTTAGAATGAGAAATGTAGCAGTCATGGTGGCCACGACAGGCCAAGAGCCCACTGCAGATCTCTCATTCACCTGAGATGCATGATTTTATACAGAGGGAAAAAGAACTCAGTAGAATTCAGCCCTGCTTTTCTTACAAAATTGGTCCTGGAAAGTTGGCTTACTATTTTAATAAAAAATAAAGTAAAAATAAGTGGTTACATTAATTAAAAAACTAAAATAATTTTTGTATCACTTGTCTTAGAAATTCTAATCATATAAGGTTCAAAGGGATGTAGTGACAAAATGCACACTGAGTGGTCCTTATGGCAATTATTAGCTAATCACAACTTCCCAGATTTGTTTTCATTCAGAAGGCCTTGTCCTCCAAGTTCCAAATTTAGTAATATATTTTTAAATTGATTTGAGTTTTTGATCCTAATATTATTAGTAATCTCTGCAGAAGTTTAAATGTAAAGATTTTTATTAGATAACTTCCAAGAACTTAAGATTACTTTTAGTGTTTTAGGGTATTTAGAGATTTTGCATATATTGACTTTTCATATATATATATATATATATATATATATATATATATATATATATATATATATATTTATGTCTAAGTATTTCACGAGCTCACAGGATCTTCTGTTTCTAACAATAAAAGCAACACATATAATTGGATTTGTATTTTGTGCCATAACTTATGCCCTTTATCTTTCTTAATTTGTCAAATTAATTGGTTCAGTTTTCATTTTGTAGCAAAGCTAATGATTTTAGGATTAGGATCCTATGGTGGATAGCTGGCTAACCGGCGGTGAATTTCTTACACCTAGCTGAATTCAAGTAGCATGGAGCTCGGTGCGGGAGGCCCACCTGAGGGTTGTGGCCAGCAGCATGAAGGCAGAACAGGAGAAGCTGCTGGAAAGCTGTTAGCGATGCCATTTAGAGAAGCTGTTGCAGCTGTAGGAAGCTGCTAGTTCTCTTGGGCTGTCATGCTGGAGGACCTCATCATGCTGGCTTTCGTGATGAACTTTGGAGAAACTTTTGTCCTCATCTTGAGCATCGCTTCCTGTCCCTGGAGTTGAAGATGGTACATTGCTCAGCCTCATGGAAAAACTTGTCATATTGGCTTGCCTGATGGAAACTTTGCTTTCCTCATTGCTGCAGGACCTCAGGGCCTCACTGCTGATGAGGATGGCTGTGGTACTATTGGGGGAGCTCTGGTTCTTACCTTGAGCTTTGCTTCCTAGCTCCAGTTCAGATCCCTCAGCCTGCTAGCACAGATCGTTCATCCTGCTGGCACAGACCCCCTTGCTTTCACCGCTGACCTTTGGGCCTTTCCAGCACAGATCAGTGAAGCAGACCTCTGTGAGATTTTGTTGTGTGCTCTAGCTCTCCAGCTGGACTTGTGGGTAGCACTATTATGAGCTCCAAGTTTTCATTTGAACTTATGGTGCATATCAGGATCCAGGGGGCCGGGGAGATGGCTCAGTGGAGTAAGCACTTCCCTGGCAAGTGCAAGGGCCTGAGTTCAATCCCCGGTTCCGAAAAAAAAAAAAAAAAAAAAAAAAAAAAAAAACAGGATCCAGGCTCTTAGCTGGAGTCTTTAGTACTCAGCGTGTGGATAGATTTCCTGTATTTGTGTATGGTTCTTGGGTGATTCCTCATGTGTCCTGTACTGGACATGATACAAAACACAAAAACATGATATATTTATGTTCTTGGCACAGGGTCTCACTACACAGCTCGCACTCATAGTGATCCTCCTGTTTTCAGCCTCCCTTGTGCTGGGATTAGAGGCATGTGCCACCATGGCTGGTCTCGGTGAAAAATACAAAACACTAATCTAAGTCGATTTGACGTCAGTCTGTTCTACTACAGTAGAATGTAATTTTTAGGTAATTCTGAGATGTTAAAAAATAAATAGATAATGAGGCATAATTTTATGTTTTGAAAGCTAAAATATCACTTGTTGCATTTGTATCTTTATTTCTCTGAGTAGAAGAATGGGTACAATGTCTGCATATTTAATCTTTCAAAATTGTTCATCAAAGCACAGTAGAGAAAAATCTGCCACTTATCTGGATAGACCACCTGCAAACACAATGATTGCTCTTTGATGCATCATGGATAATAAAATAATCAAGTATGCAAAGGAGAAGAAAATGATTTTGACTGATTTGAATTGAAGATTAGGAGAAAGAATCCATAGCCCTTTGAGGATTTATTTAGGTAAAACAGATCTGTTTTCCTTAACAATAAGGTATTTTAGAAGAAATAGAAATTTAGAAATTATTAATAAAAGACACATTTCACAGTTTATAAAAAAAGTATTGAATTTTGCAAGTTAAGGCAGAGGATTGCCTTTTGTGATATTTTGAAACTCAATCTGTTTTTGGCTTTGCATAGAATCATGCAGAAAATAACCATTGAGCTTTAAATAAAGGTGTGGTACAAACAAATAAGCTAATGACGATGAAACATTTTAGAACAGTATCAATGTGTAATAAGAAAAATAGCCTGGAATATGAAGAGAAACAATTTTATGGGCTTTGTTTCTGTGCAGTGATTCAAGGAAATTCTCTTTGTGCACTAAGTAGAAATAAAAGCTCTAAAAGCTTTGAGGATATTTTGTTATAATCCTTCAAATTCCTCTAAAATCGGTTCCTTATAGCCAAAACCAGTATAAAACAATACTTTTTGAGCTTAAAATACCTATGGTAATACTGTGGATTATTTTTAGTCAATTCTAACTCATATTATTTTTGGGAACATAAAAGAAGTTTATTGTGCAGTAAAATTGGAAATCTCAAGATGTGTATTATGTCAGCAATTGATGACAGATAAATGTCTGATAAGAATACCTATTATAAAGAAAGATGGAACTGAAACATGATAGACAAGAGCCATTTTAAGAAAATACATTACATCTTATTTCACATTTTCATGTCCTGCTTCTTTCTCTCAGATATCATAGGCTGTATTTCTGCTCATAAAATGTTACTTAATACAGAATAAAGGTTCACCATTCCATATTCTTTTTGCATTGTCGCACAATATTAAATGAAGCATACATGCTGATATGAAAACATGTTCATCCACCTTCTCAAGCAATTTAATTTTCTTACTGAGATGTGCAAAAGAAAACAAATATTTAGTGACGTATTTGTCTTTAGTTGTCACTGAAAATAGGACACTATCTCGCCATTATCGTATATTATAAATCTGACCCCAATTTTTACTCTAATTTATCCTTCAACTGAATCAGTGAGCTATTGCCCACAAAGAAATTCCAATAGTATAATGCACACAGAAATTTTAGTAATACGCAGCTGGAAAATCATGAAATGAATTTGTACTTAAACATCTAGATTCAAGTCCCCTAAACATTAATGCACTTAGTATTTGTTGTTATAGTCATCTTTTCAAATTTACCATAAAAGGTACATTTTTTCTATCTGTGTTTCCTGATACCTTTAGCAAAGGCCCAGGCCCTTTTTATATCTGTTCATAGAACCCTGTGCTTACTTCAATTCAGTCCTTATCAAGTTGCATTGTTGTTCTGTTTTCTTGATTCCTTCCTACCTGATTGTCTCTTTTGGAGGGACCTGGCCAGTCACAACTGCTGTGAAATGAAGGTTAGGGTAAAAAGGGTAGGACAAGAAGGCACAGTAGGGAAGAGGTAAGTTGGGTTTCAAAAGATGAAGAGAATGTTTGTGTCCCTCAGGAAGTTGATGTGATCATTTATTTAATTTTAAATATTTTCCATGAAGAACTATTTGCTTTCAGCAGATAATCATTTATGAAATTTTAAATGTGTATAAGTAACAAAAGTTCATGAATTCCTAGAAACTTTACATGCATGCATTTCGAAACATCTTGAAATACCTTGTTCACAAGGGGTCATTCCAAGGCCCAAAATGCTATAGTGAGTAAGATTATTAGTTGGCTTATTTTCATATCACTTTCCTAAGAGAACAGTTATTTCAATAGTTCTGTTTTGACACATTCATTAATAAGAAGGTAGTGTATTTTCCTCTCCTACTTAGTAGCCATGGAAATGACTATAAAATCATAGATATTATTTAAATAGAGACGACAGGAAAGAAAAGCAAGTAATTTTACTAAAATAGATAAATGAATAAAGTAAAATAAGGCACATGTGTGTGAAATGATTGATTTACACATTTACATAAAATCAAAATGTACAGGGCTGGCCAAATAGCTCAGCGGATTGAAGTGCCTGCAAGCAGGTGCAGGGGCCAGGGATTCAATCAGCAGACCTGCCATGCCAGCCCAGCCATATGGGCACACGGAGACTGCGATCGAGACTGGGCATGGTGGCGTGCACCTATAATCCCAACTCTTGGGAAGCTGTAAATAGGCAGATCACTATGAGCCTGGTCTAGTACTGAGACCCTGAATACCCTGTAGACCCTTCCCTAAAATCAAAAAAAAAAAAGTCAAAACATAAAGAAGAACAAATATGTATACAAATAATTTGTGCACATTTAGAGAGAATTTTCAAAATCATCTTAAAGTTTGAGTAAGCTGTCAAGATGTTTTTTTTTTTTTTTTTTTTTTTTTGGTTCTGGATTGAATATCCTTATACTTTATCATGTTATACAATGAAATCTCAGCATATTAAAATGGTCAACACAAAGTTTCATTTACTACAAGCTCCTAGTTTGAATTATTTTACTTAGCAGACTGAATAAATTTTAAAAGGTTTATTGGAACCATCATTTAAACGCATGCTGATAGAAAGAAACAACCATCCAAAAAATCATGGGTGGGTATCTTTCAAATGTCTTTGCATCAACACTAAAGTTCTTCCTTTTCATCCTATTCAAGTCAGTCACAAGCCCTCCCCCACTACATATACTCTTATAACCAATTTATAAGACATTAAGTTTTTCCTTTTCCAAATATTCTCTTTCTGAATATCTACACAAATTATTGATACAGTTTTCTTTATTATTGATACCAAATGGTGAACAACTCTTTTTCTTTTGGTATTTTAAATGGGATCCTGATTCTTGAAAAATAAAACCACACATAAATCATTACCATAGCAACACCATACACCTAATGCAAACTCACTCCTTTCACCTTTAACAGTTAACAGTTATTTAATTACCAACAAATTTGTGCTATTACTTTGTATTATTGTCATATTAATGCTTAGTAAAAATGTGAACTTCAAATTCAGGAACATTTTTAGGTAATAATCCCATAACACAGAAGAAAAACCAATCATCCAGTGAAGTTGAGAGTTACTTAAGGAATCTTTATTCTTCTTTACCTTCAAATCCTGCAACTATTCAATTTTCTTGGTTGGAGCTATTTTTCTGGAATGACCTTAATGTGCTCCCACTTCTGGAGGAAAACTTCATTTACTTCATGCAATTATTTCTGGGCTAGTGAAACCCAGCAATGCAAAAACCTTTTATGCTTACAAATGTGAGCCAATATGAAGAAATAAAATAAGACCATAGACTATGATTGGAAACTTAGTGATTTCTAACTCTACAGCTGCTATCAGAGTTAACATAGACAGCTAACCTTCCTCTTCCAGACATTTTTCCATTCGTTTTTTTTAAATATGAAGATTTAATGAATATACTCCATAATCTAATATTCATAATAGTGCTTGCCATATAATATATTCTCAGTAAACATCTGTGTTATCTAAACAGAAAATATAATTACAACACACTATTGGTCATATGTTGCATTTAAAACTCCTGGTGGGTGACGTAACTGTGATGCTGAGTAACTGTTAGCTCTTTTGACTATTTCACTCATTTCTTGGATTTAGTAGAAAACATCAATTGAAAGTTAGTGGCCATGAAACTTATCTTGAGATGTGTCTCACTGCAACTATTGTATTACATGATTCTTCAGCACTGATTAGATAGACTTAGGTATATTAATTATTATTTCTGTGCTGAATTTCATATTAATGCATTCAATTTGTTTACATGGACAGTTTTGGGGGATATAAGTAAGCAATAAGCTTATAGCTTTCTGTTCAGTTAGCATAAAGTATTTAATTCTGAGGAATTAATATAAATCCAAGTTTGAATATGTAGGCGTGCTCATAAAATAAGGCATTCTTAAGACTGTTACAAGCACAGCTAAGCTGTAATAAATCATTTTCAAACACTAAATTCCTCAGAAGAATACATTTTTCTCAGCGTAAACTACTCTTTGCTCATAGTCTGCAATTTCCAAGTGGGGTCCAGCTGGGGATGCTGATATCCAATAAAACATAGATTTCTAACACAAAGTCTTAGAAAACAAGACCAACAAATTTAGGAAGAAAGTTCAACATAATCTGATGATTTGAGTTTATTTTGGTTCAGTTTCTATGACACTAAGAGCTTAAAACAAGATTTGAAAAGCGACCCATTCAAGGGAGACAGGTAAAGATGAATTAAAAGCTAAATCGGTGAACATGGTGAAGGAAGGTAAAACAATCTCTATTTGATGTATTGAAATGGCTTTCTTTACTTTTTTGTCATTTCTTAGGTTATGCCTATAATAAAATTATAATGAGCTAATTTTATACTCTTTATATTCTTAATGACATCATCATAGAAGCCACTTTAGTTAACTATAGGCAACTAGTCTGATGCGCTTAACTATTTTTAATAACCACATTCCAGTAGAAATTCAATAAATAAATATTCCTTATGTGCTTTTGGATTTTTCAGATCTAGTAATAGCAGTCTAAAATGAAAACCATATGTAAATATTAATCTTAACTAACATACATTGAAATAAATATCTAATAGAATATTTTACTGCCTGCAGTCTTTTCATTAAGTCTACCAATCACACATTATATCATGTATAAATTGTCAATCAATGAATTTGTTATAGTTTAAGATGTACTCAGGATGGTCCAGTTCAGTTAAAATAAATATTTACAAATATGCACAGAAGTTTAACATTTTAAACAATCTGATTATTCACTTGAAAGTTCTAGGGCTGACCATATAGCTCAGTAGATTAAAGCCCCTGCTTAGGTAGGTGCAGCAACAGGGGTTCGATCCCCGGAGTGCCGTGCTGGCCCTGGCCCTGGGGTACACTGAGACTGTGACTCAGACTGGGTATGGCGGCATGCACCTGTCGTCCCCGTGCTTGGAGGCTGAGAACAGGAGGACCACTATGAGTACATCCTGCATAGTGAGACCCTGTAGATCCTGTACTAAATACATTTTTTAAAAAGGAAGTTCTGACTGTAGTAGGGTGTGATTTGCCTGTGACTGTCATAAATCATTCATTCTGAAAAAAAAATAAACAAATCCTTAAGTTAGTACAATTTTTTTCAGTTTGAATAGTGAGGTATACAAAACAAAATCATTAACTGCTGGCTATTGCAAAGTTTTTGATAGAATTAGGAATCCAGAGTGAGGCAGCTAAATTCAGATCTATGATCTTGGAAAACAGTGTACTAAGTCACAAGTAGGTGGTCAGAGCTACATAGAGTACAATCCTCGGAGAAAATCTTGATATTTAACTAATTTGACAATAGATCATGAATTATTCATTGTAGTGATTACACGTTTAGTGTTCTTAAGTAAGTCTACATTTACTTGCACGAGAACTACAACTTTTTTTTGTACTGGAGATTGAACCCAGAACCCTGTGCTTGCCAGGCAGGTGCTTATGCCACTGAGCTATCTCTCCAGGTACTGCATCCTTTTTTTATCACAGCAATTAACTAGGACTAGTTCTTGTACCTTGAAAATAGTATTCTGTACATATTTTTTGAGTGAGTAAATTATAAAAGAAAAAATAATATCTCTGAAAATATACTTATCCAGTTTTCTTACCATGTTTTATAGTGGACAGTGGAATCACTAAAAATTAACTATTTCATCTTAATTGGCCCTTCATTTAAAAAAATTGTCTACTGTTCATTATTCATAATGCTAATTTAGGATTCAAGGAGGAAGACATTTCTTCAAATATGTCCAGCCTGAGAATGTTCCTTCTGACCATGTATTTTTGCTTTTCTGGATACTCAGTGGTGACAGGACCAATCTTTGCCTATCTCTTTGTCCTTTCATATGCATGCTATGATGTAATCGGTTTATAAAGTCAGCACAGTAGAGGTTAACAATTAACTAATAATCAAATAGTTTTAATAATAAACTAATGAAAACTTATGCATGTGGTTAATGAAAATCTTGTAATAGATTCTCTCTTTCATACTATATTCTATAGGGCTAGGGATATAGCTTAGTGGCCTAAGCACCTGCTTGGCAAGTGCAAGGTCCTGAGTTCAAACCCTGGTACTGCAAAATAAACAAAAAAAACAAAACAAAAAAAAAATACTATATTCTATAATTCACTTGTTTTTATTTCTCATGGTGCCAATTACATGAAATGATAGGAATGTTGCAGGCATTGTGACATAGCTTGCAGTCTCATAATCAGTCTGTTAAATGGGATGATCATTACATGATAAAATGACAGAATATGGAGCCTGAGTACACTGGTCAAAGATGACTCAGTTCAAACAGTAGAGACATGTTAGGTAAATTGTTCATCACACTGTTAATGAAAAATAATTCTTGAAACAGACTCACTCGACTCACACTGAGCTCAACCTTCTGGAACCAAGTGAATTCTTCTGTCTCAACCTCATGCTTAGACAGAACTATAAGCACCAGCACAGAACCGGGCTGCTTAAGAAGTTTTTATTCTGGATTTTATATTTAGTAATTTCAGATCATGTCCACCCACAGATATCTGAAGCAATAGAAATCTGAACCAAAGATAAAAGTTAACTGTTGGGCTGGTGAGATAGCTCCATGGTCTAAAGCACTAGTTTCGACAAGCATGCGCAGACTGCAGTTCAGCCTCTGGAACCAGGCCACACCAGCCCTACCCCCAGGGCGAGCCAACCCGGCCAAAACAACAACAACAAAAAGAGTTTAACAGCTGTATTTCAGATACTTTCTTTACCTGTACTTTTCAAGCACATAGATTGCTCTTTTTTCCCTAATTTTATTGAGAAACAAATAGCAATAAGACAGTTTCAAAACTGATTAGTAGGACTGTTTCAATAATTAGTACATTGCATATTGTCTTCTTAGTGGTTATTGATAGTGCAAGATGCAGATAGGATATCCTGTCCAAACGCTATTAGTACAAATCTTTCTATTCATTGAATTAAGAGAAAGTAGCTGTATATCTATCCTATTTTGAATGTACAGATACAATATGTACTTCTAGAAGTCAGTATACAAGTCATGTATGTTCTTACATGCATGTAAGGTTATTTCCCAAAGTATTCTTTCCTGTTATACTTCCTATTACCTGACCAACTAAATATATTTTTCCCAGCAAATAAGAAAGTGGCCTACAATTATTAAATTGTATAAAGGTATAGGAGGGATGAGGCAATATTGATGAAGGAACTAATTTGCAATTCTCTGCCTCTATTTACCCATATTTAGATCACTATAGAATGAAACAAAATTGGACAGGTTTTGAGTAACAAAATTAACATTATAGACATAATATACTATTAGTATACTAATAATGCTACTTGCTAAGTTAATTCATTTCTTCAGATTGTGAAAAGAATGTGGACTCTTACGATTAAATACCAATATGACCTGTGAAGTCTAAAGAAATCATCTATTTTAACCCAATATTCAGGCCTCGTCACAGTGGGAAGAAACAATAAATAAGGCTGCTACTCAGGAATGGGATCAGTCACTGATCTCACTTATGATATAGTTCATATGTTCTAAAATTAAGTTGTATACTGAATACTTTTTTCCAAACTTAAAAAATCAAGACTTATGTAGGAAGAAAAAAATAGGGATATGAGAGATAATAAATTCTATGAGAATGACCAAGATTTAGTGAGAAACTGTGTGATTTTTCTCCTTTTTTTTTGTACCTAGGATTGAACTCAAGAACTTGCACTTTCCAGACAGGTGCTCATTCTGCTGAGTTATCTTCCCAGCCCTGTGTGAAAACCCTTTAAACTGAGTGTAAAAAGTCATAGTTTTATGTAAGGAAAACTGAGAAATTGTTTTATAAATTATCATTTTATTTATTTATTTATTTAGGTTGAACTGGGGATTGAACTCAGGCCTTTGCACTTGCCATTATCTCATGAGCCATCTCCCTGGTCCCAAGTTATCATTTTAAAAGAAAGGCACATGTCACTAGGTAAAATGGAGAACAACTAGAAATTCTTATTTTCTTGAATTTAATTTGATTTATATTCAATATAAAATAGATATAAATTAATTATCTCATAATCTATGCTTATAGAGTGAGTATAACTTGTGCTTTTAAAATAAATGCTTCTTCATTTCAATTTTGAAGCGTCTCTAAAGGATTTTGGAGGTCTATGACCTACCCTCATGATTAATAGTGCTGTTCTTTTGATCTATGTCTTCAGCAGTCAAACGAACATCCCTAATGACAACAGGTTAGTGGAACCTCAGTGAAATGAATTCGGAAAGCTTTCCCTTCCTATTTCCCTGCTTGATATTTCTTCTCCTTTTTGATAATTCCTAGAAAGCTGTGCACATCGTCACTCATGCTTAAAGGACAGAAGATGAGGCCATGTGAGGGCGGACACTGTAACCGCCTCTTCAAGCCTCATTTTACACACAGAAAATCACCCTTATCCTACATTTCTCAGAGCTATCAAGAGAACAATTGAAGGGCTTCAGAAACACCTACTCTTTTCAAGTTGCAAAGGCTTTATTACTTTGCTAACAGCTCTATTGGCTGCAAGTATAAGATGCAAATCAGAGAAATGTGTTGTGGTTACAAAATCTATGTCGCTAAATTATTTCTTTAAATGAAATCAAAGTCAGCAGAAATGTGAATCTACAATTGCTCTAACATGGTAAACTCCAGTTCATATCAGATTTGAATAATTGTTAAGCTTTGGAAGTGAATTCATTCCTATTCTATTAATGATTCTCTTGTTCACATTTGCAACAGCAAAGAGAAAGAAAGAAAATGACTTTTTGTAAATCTTTGACTGCTTTGGAGCAAGCTGATGGGATTGGAAATGCCAGAGGCTGTGACACTCTTTCAGATAACCATAAAGTCAAGTCTTAATTTTTGCATTGAATTTATATGAATACTATATCAAACCTTTAAAAATGTGTTTGGTACTAAGTCTTTGGTTTATTATAAATTGCTTTCCACATGAAATACTTTATAGTATAATAAATTGATTGCCACTGTATATTGGTTTGTGTTTATAATATGTTAGATTGAGTGAATAATAAATCTTTCTTTTCAGCAATTATTTTTATTGGTGTGAGTAAATTATATCAGATGCACAGTGAGCCAAATGGTATGCATCTAAATTATACTACTTGGTCAGGTGATTTGAATTTAATATTCAATTTAAAATTTGAAGAAAAATACCCATGAATATTTTATCTTAATTTTTAATCAGCACTTTTTTGCTGATTGCAGCAATTCATTCAAAGCCATCATATCAAAATTGAAAATGTCAGATCTTGTCATCTTCTATGTGACTTTGTATTTCAATTTGTGTGGTGGAAGCTCCACCGAATGCATTTTATTATTCTTCTAAACTGAAACTAAGGTATGAAATTTATGAAAAATCACATTTTAGGACAACGAGGAAAAACATGATGAGAAAGTGAGCTCTTCAAAATGATAGCAATTCTTCAAACTTTGAGATACTGTGTCTCTCATACAAAATGGCTGCATTTAATAACAGTTAACAAATTACAGTGAAATATAAAATTGTAATCATTGTATGTGTTAAAGGTTTTATTTAGATGATTTTTAAGTATTTCAAAATGTTTACAGTTCATAAAATTTTGTAATTCTGGAACATCATTATATGTATGAATGTGTAAATGAACATTGTTTAAGATGCCTGCAGTCTAAAGTACTAACTTGAATTACACATGGAAGAAAAGCACTAAAGAACTGCAGTATAATATTAGTCATTTCTTTGCATGGAGTAAGTTGTGAATATTTAAGTATCTGAGGGAAAATCTTATCTCTACAGGAAAATTACATTGATTAAGAAGTGATCCACAGAGTGTAAAAACCTATGGAAGGTTGAGCATGTTAACGTGGGGCCAATATCTGTTTTTTTTTTCTAGGAAAATGACATCAAAAGATTTATATTTCCTATGGTTTCCTCTGCAAAAAATTATGGCAGTCCTGTTAATAAAATCAAAAATGAGAGGTAAGATTAATGGAGATGTTTTTACAATAATATGGATGAAATATGATGAGGCTTTCAATTAAAGCATAACCTTGAAGACAACAGAAAGTACATGAATTCAAACCAAGCACCAGAACGGAGGATGACCTAAGGCCTGGGTGACCCTGGAAGTAGGGGACCACACAAATACCTAACTCTATGACCGAGCTGTGGTACCCTGCACTGACACAGAGCACACAGGAGAGGCAACTCTGGCTTGAGATTCCTTTGCTAACTTGGAAAGCATTGTGATGAAGGGCATTGCTGAAATTCAGAATAGAGCTATTAAATGACATGTCAAAGCAAGGAATTCTTGTTTGTCCTTGTACTGCAGGGTTTTTATGGATAACAGTAACACACTGTAGATTTCAAAACAATTCCTTTTAGAACCTTAAATGTTACCACTATAAAAAAAATCATGAATTCTTGGTATACACTTAGCTGATTTAAGTCTTATTCAATATGCATGTGTATCAAAATGTGACATACACCAGCAGTATTTACATTTTATGTATTTTAAGACAGATTAAAGAATATAAGAATCATATTTAAAATTGAACGGAGTAAATGTCAGAAAGACAGACATCTGTGAGGAAAAGTAACTTTAAGGCATCAAGCACAGAAGGTATACATAAGATATTAGTACTACTAATCATTCTTTAGTACCTATCTTCCTATTATTTCAAGTTACTAATTCATTAAGTTTATCAGGGCTTTTACCCTGTGCACCCACAAACATATTTTAACATGGCTAGGTCTCAAAAAAAACAGAAAAAAAGGATGAAATATGAAGGGAAAAAAATACCCTACATCCTGTAGCCATTTTACATGAAGTTAATTCTGCTGCTTCTTCCTTTATGCCCGTCTCCCTGACAAGGAACTGGTCAAAAGATAAAAACACATAAGGCCAGCCAGATAGCTCAGCTGACTAAAGTGTTCGCTCAGGCAGAGCGAAGCAGCAGGCTTGGATCGCTGGCATGCCGTGCCGGCCCCACCGCCAGGATGTACTGAGAAGGTGATTGAGCCTTGCACGTGTAATCCCAGCGCTTGTGAGGCTGAAAACAGGAGGATAACTATGAGTCTGATCTGTGTGGTGAGACACTGCAGACCCTGTACTATATACATTAAAAAAAAAACGGTAAGGGCACAGAGAGAAGTCACATATTAAGTGTGCCAGACAGGGCCAACTTCTGAATCCTTAAGTATCTCATGGAGCAGCACAGCGGATCTGCTCTGAATTACTTAATGTATTTCTTAAACGTTATCCTGTTACTCTCATTGTCTTTACAGTGTTGAATTTCTGTTGCATATTTGCCACAGATTAACCTGTACTCCCCAAATACAAGTACTTAAATGAACAGATTGAGCCCGAACAAAACCTTGAATCTTGTGTAATAACATGAAACTGACCAAGATTTCTCCTTAGGTGTACTTTAAACTTGTACAGTGATTATATTTTGCTGAATAGGTGGCTATTATATCTTTGATTCCTCTAATTTTGAGGGTTTATGTTCTTTAATATTCAGTGGAGATGCATAAAGGTACATCAAATCACCTGTCAAACTTTTAATTACCCAGAATTTTACTCCTTAGGTAATTCTGATTAAATTGTATTTTAAAGAATAGATGCTCACATAACGTATCATAGAAAAAAATTCCACTGCTAAATTATTTATGCAAGAGGGTTCTATACATGTATCAATAAAAAATGGGCAAAGATGTACTAGGATAATACAACCCAAGATGGGATTGTCAGGACTGAAAGCAATCTGTTACAAAACAGTATTCAAAGAAAACTATAAATTGGAAGAACATCATTTTATGCAAGTTTAAGTCCCATAAAAATCTCATAAGAAAAATTATATATCAACAGTATAATGCAATATATAAAAATAAAATAACTATATGCAAAATTTCATGCAGAATTAAATTATTAAAATGTTAGTGAAAATTTAACAATTCACTACCCAGGAAAATGTAATCAATTTACTAATTAAACATAAATATTTATATTTTATGTTTAATTAGTAAATCTAGGTCAATTGTTGAATTCTATAAAATAGGCAATAACTGCTTTAATTTTTCAAAGAGCTAATGAAAACACAGTCAGTTCCTATGTATTATTGAAAAGCCTGTACATTAGCTGTCTATACTCACTGATTGTTGTCCTTTTTGTATTCATGTTTTTTCTTTCAATTTCTTTGAGACAGGGTCGCACCATAGGCTGGACTTGAACTTGTTATATAGCCCAGGCTGGCCACAAACCTGAAGCAATGCATCTGCCTTATTCTCCCCAGTGCTGGAATTACAAGCATGCACCACCATATTGGTCTTACCTTTTTTGTATTCTGTATGAATTTGTCAAAAAATCTTTGTACCAACTTGTTGTGTTAGTATGTTGCCTTCACTTGTTCATATTCTGTTAAAATTATTGTGTAACTTTCTGAAATCAATCAAGTATATTTTGTTTAGCTTTCTCTCTAATATACTTCTCTAGCTTCTGACTTGTAATACCAGTAATATAAAATTAAAAGCAATTAATGATTATCGTAATACTAGTTAATTTTAAGATGATTAGTACTGAGTCAAAATTCCTATATATGATCACAACATACAAGACAAGTTTGCATATTCTAACTTTTCACTACCTTTGCCTTGATGAATAGCACATTCTAAGCTTTCAGGGTAAATTTTTGTTGTTACACTTCTTTTGAAATTTTTTTTTTCAAAATTAACTTTTAGCATTTGAATTAGACCATTTGAAAACAAATGGCCATATTTTTATGTTTGAATTATAATTTATTCTTAAAGAGATTCTTAGTCCTAATAAATTCTTTCATTGAGTGCATTTGCAGGAACAGAAAGACATGATTGAATTCCTCACCCAACATAGTGGGTAGCAAGGTGAAAACATGTAGAAAGTTTACTTAATCAACACTTGCTATGATATGAAATACTTCAGAAAAGAAGAGCCAAGGAAAGCTTCATGTTTTTATGTGTGTATTTGATGATGACCAGTGAACCAGGTGTAAAAGTGACTGGATAAAAGTTATGTAAGGGTTTCAAATGGAGGAGAGAAAGCCTGCCTGTGTGTTCAGATTCTTCATCACACCACAGGGTAGCATTTCCTCCATCATGCATGCAGCGGGCTTCCCTCTGCAGTGAGGGTCTGTGAGGAGGAGAAAGAAGGTGCTCTTTCTAGGCTGTATGGCTTGCTGTGGCAGAAGGGCGATTTGGTTCATGAGGCTCACCAAATGCAGGCAGAGTTTTCATTTCTATGACTCACTTTGAGGGAAAGAAAAGGTGTGAAACAAAAGAGCAGGAAAAATCACTACCAAAGTATTCTTTTTTTTTTCTACTACCAATATATTCTGAGGCCTCCAGTCTTTTTTGGTTTAAAGTACATAGCATGGCAACCACCTTAACTTGGGGTGTCATTTTATGAGTGCAACATCCTCATGCCGAGGATAAAATAACTTCAGCTTGAACAATTTAAAACGTGCACTGCTAAGTTCAAAGTTACCTGTCTTTTTATCTATCAAATTTATTATTGAGGAAATTGACAGATTTGCTCTTTTAAAATTATGTTCCAAGAAGTCTCTGTTATACAATAAATGAACGATTAACCACATGTGCTTATTAAGTTTAAATGAAATGACATTTAAAATGCTATTAATCAGTCTCATTAGCCATGTTTTAAGTGTTAATAGCCACTTGTCTCTTGACTACTGTATGCATAGCACGAAGATGGAACATTTTTGTCACCTCATAAAGTTCTCTGGCAAGTTGTTTAAATAAAATGAGAATTTCCAGCAAAAGACTTGTGTGCTTTGGCATAAGTTAAATTCTAAATTTCTGGGATAATTATGTTTCTATGAAAATATTGGTCTAAGCCATGCCATATCAAATGTTAGGTAAGTAGTTTGTGAGTAATGGGAAGATTATTTTTTTTAAATTGTATTAGACGAAGTGCAATCACTTGGATACAGAAAGATTCTGTATAGTACTGATATACTTAATGTGTTTGAATATTGTGACATTTAAGAGGAACTATTATGGTTTATATCTAACTAGGAGAAAGTAATTAAGATGGGGTATATTATTTAATACTTCAAAATTTATGTGACAGTAGTAACTTCCCATTTCCTTTTTTTATTTGATATGTTGTTTATAAACGATCATATGTGCAAAATGTTATTTCAACAGCTATCCAAGAGATAAAAAAGGCATTTAAATAATTCAGAGAACATTTGCTTACACAGGACAAAAAGTATAAAAATATTTATATTGTATTCACTTCTTTTTCTTGTATTTTAGCTAAGGGTCTATAGGGTGTTCGAGGTCTCAATTCTGGATCAGACTATAGTGATCCACCTATTTACAGCATTCCAAGAGCTGGGATTATGGATGTACACCACCATGCCCAATCTCAATTGCCATTTTAGCGCGCCCTAGGAGCGGCCCAGGATGGCATTGCATTTACTTTACACAATCACACATTTACTTAATAGAATTTTTTACTATATTAATTGAAACTGTCAGTGTTTGAAGGGGTAAGTTTCCCCAAAGCTTCATTCCCTGTAAGTAGTTTTTTAACATATTCAACACAAACTTAATCCCCAAGGTGGTGCAGTGTACCTTTAAGAGTGGGGACTAACTGAAGTCCTTTCACTGTAGTAGTTGTACCCTAAAGAATTATGGAAAAGGTATTTTCCAACAATTGTTGATATTCTAGACTTTAAATCCTTATAGAATGTGAAAAACAATTATGCACTTTTACACAGAAATTTAGAAATCTAACTACATACAACATTGTAGCAAGACAATCCTATGACATTTTTTTTCTTGTATCTTGTTTTCTTTTCTTACCTTTTTTAAAAAAATTACTTGAGAGAAAGTATGGCAATAATTGATATGACATTGCCAGTTCTGCTGATAACCCACTACTGTTATAGACTCTTGGACCATATTGGGTTATTTTGCTGAATTCAAGCACCTACAATATTTGAATGGCAATAGAATACTCATTTCCGACAAAACTAAATAAAAAGGGGGATATAAATGAAGGACCATTTTGTAGTGAAAAAAAAATATATATATGACGTACAGATATACATGTATACATATGTAAATACAAAATAGGGTAAATATGTCGCTGTTCTTATTTCAATAAGAAGATTTTTACTAATAGTGTTTAAACAAGATATCATGTGTACATCTTGTACTCTGAATAACTACTACAAAGACAACAATATGCAATGTATTAATTATTGTAACTGTCCTATAATCTGTTTTGAAACTATCTCATTGCTATTTCTTTCTCAATAAAATTAATAAAAAAATAAAAAGAAATAACACAGATAGGAAAATAAAAACAAAAATAAAATTGGAGAATATTGTCAGTGGCATGAACATAAAAACACATATATTAAAATTTTTTAAAAATAAAAATAAAAATAAAATTTGGGATGTTGACCTCTACTTTTTTCACTTCTTGCCCAAGACCAGCCCCATTGCACTCTATATGCCTTCCATTGTTGCCGAATCTGGTATACCCAGTCAAACTTTAAAGCATTGTCTTACACTGACTTGGACTAAAAAGTCGATAGTTTGAACCCAAATAAAACTTTTCTCTATGTAAGACACTCATGGTATAGAAGAAAATAGTGCTCAAATCCTGCTTAATTGCATAACCATCAGCAGGTACACATTATCATTCTGAAATATTAATGGAATAGAGTCTAATTTACACAATGTACCAGCATTAAATAAAAATGTCATGCATCTCTGGTAGAATACAATGATTTACTTTAACTTAAAGAATCAAGGAAACAGGGCATTACTCCCACATCTGAGGAAGTCATACTTCTCTATTTTTTTAATTTTTTCTTAATTTTTTAAAGATATTAAGAAATAATTAGAAATGACATTGAATTTCACTAAACAAAATAATAGGAATTCAAGAGTGGTTGTTATATCGCATAATGTTTTCTCCAAACTGGTTGTTTAGAGCCAGGGAGATGGCTCAGTGCAAGAAGCGCTTCCCAAGCTGGGCGTAGTGGCGCAGGCCTATAATCCCAGCACTCGGGAGGCTGAGGCAGGAGGATTGTTGTGAGTTCGAGACCAGCCTGAGCTACAAAGTGGGCCTAAGGCCAGCCTGAACCTGTCTCAAAAAAAGACAAAAAAAAAAAAAAAAAAAAAAAAAAAAAAAAAAAAAAAAAAAAAAAAAAAAAAAAAAAAAAAAAAAAAAGAAGCACTTCCCTGGCAAGTGCAAGGGCCTGAATTCAATCCACAGTTAAAAAAAAATTAGTTGTTAAGATTACCAGATAGAAGCATGCAAAATTTGTAAGGTATATATACATATGCATAAGAAATTAAAAAGGAGAAGGAAAACTTTAAGCATTAATTGCTCCTTTCAATAGACCAGCAGAAATCAGCAGTACAATTACCAAAGCCATCCTGTCTATATGTGCACATAAATATACCTTCTCCCTCTCTTCCTTCTCTTTTTTGTCCTTTTCTCATCCTATTTGTTCCTTCTCTTTGAACAGATCCTTTTGGTTTTACAGTATCTATTGCACTTTTCAGGTTTTATTTACTTTCATTTCTTACAGTAATGAGACAATATATTTCCGCATGCAAGTCTATTTTATTTCATTTATGAGTATCGTCTCTAGTTGAACCCATGTATGTATAAAAGCTCTGAGTTTGTGTTTCTTTATAGTTTCTGTTTCTGTAATACCCCACTGTGTAAAAAGACAACATCTGTCTTCTTAAAATTCCTGAAATCTTAAACATTATTTGCACTGTTGTATGAAAAGTTGTATGAAAACTTAAACATTATTTGCAAACAATCAATTAAATTTTCTATTGTCTTTAATAGAAATAATCAAATTAAATAATTAAATTTTTGTAAAAGTAATCAACTAAACTTAATTAAATATTGCCTAGCTAATACTTACATAATTCCTTCTATGTAAAAGAAATGCATTGGCTTTTATTACAATATCACAATAGTATTTATGAATGTTAAATATCTTCATCCAAATTACATATGAATAATCTGGTGTTTAGAGTGACATTTGTATGCATATGTATAATTCTGTGCATATATAGAAAGCTATAAGCATATATGTAGATATCATAACAGGTTTAACTGCACATTTTTCTGATAACAAGCATTATATGATTCTTCAGGTTTCATGTGATCATTTCCATGTGCTGGTCCATGTTATCTGTTCAATTAGATGATGCATTCCTGAAATATTTCTAAGTTTACTTCATGCTTTCTCTAAGCTTGCATATGTTTGCTTGATTTCTTGAGGGTTTCAGCCTCTGTTATCTACTATTCTTTTAAAAGAACACAGTGAGACCCATTTTAAGTTGTGAAGTTATTCAGTATTTATTCTCACTCAAGGAAAATATTCTTTTTCAGATTCGCTCACCTACTTTCAAGATACAATGCATATGTGTCTCTATTCATTCACCCATCTTATCTATCTATCTATCTATCTATCTATCTATCGATCGATCGATCGATCGATCGATCTTTCGATCTATCTATCTTCTATCATTTCAAGCTATCTATTTGCAAATTATCACCATACAGTTATTTTGCCACTTCATTTGTCTTCCTTTTCTGACTTTGATCTTATAGAATTATGTGGTTTTCATACCTCAATCCACTAGTTACTGCTTATGAAAGTGGATAAATAACTAATTGTTGAATAAATAGCCATTAAGTTTTGTTAAATTTTGACTTCTGCTAAGAAAGTTTAAGACTGTTCTTAACAACAGCATTAAATTTACAGAACAATTCAGCAGAACACAGAGAGCTTTCCCATTTAGCCCTTGCTTCCTCCCAGGGATAACCTCCACCATTACCAACATCCCAGGGCAGCAGGGTCAGTACTTCATGAACCCACATTGACCTCTCACCATCACAGAGTCCACGCTCACATTACAGCTCACCTTGATGCTCTAGATTCTTTGTGTTTGACATATTTATGATGCCATTTATCCACCACCTTCTATCATACAAAGTACTTTCAACTAACCTAAAAATCCTCTGTGCTGTGCCTATTTGTCCTGTCATACTCTCTAAAATCTGACAAGCAATTACTTTTTTACTATTCTGATGGTATAGCTACTTTCAGAATGTCATTTGGCTATAATCAGCTGGTGTGTAGACTTTTCAGGTTAAGCTCTTCTAATTAATAAAGTGCACTTAAATTTCCTTCCATGTCGTTTCATGATGGTATAGAGAACTGAATAATATTTGGTCTTTTGGATATACAATTATTTGTTTTTGTTTTTGTTTTTCTACTGAAAGACATTGTGATTGTCTTTTGACAATTAGAATAAACCTGCTATAAATATCTGTGTGCAAGGTTTGGTGTAGACATAAGTTTTTAACTCTTGAAATAAACATCAAAAACCACAGATGATATGTTAAGCATATGCTTAACTGTTGCCTCAAAATGCCAAAAAATCAAAATTCCAGAGCATCTACTCCACTTTGTATTACCACTGGCAGTGCCTATAAGGTCCTGTTGACCTACCCACACCTCAGCATTAGAACTAGTCATTCTTCTGGATAGGTCCCTCTCTGCAGTGCATGATAGTGTTTCAATATTGTTTAAGCTTAGAATTCCTTCATTTATGATGCAAAAAATTGTTTTGGTGAGGTATCTATTCAGGACTTTCACCTATTTTTCGATGGATTGAGCCATTAGTGTTATAAGAGAAACATCATTAAATAACATTATGTCAGTAGTGGAAAACCTATGGCATACAGGTTATTTGCTTTTCTTTTAAGACAAAGGATGGTTTTCTTTTAAGACTAATGTATGTATTTTTTGTTCTTAACCAAAACCTTGGTATTCTTATTTAATGTTGGCACATTGAAATAAATGAGTGGGTTCGAGGTTACAGTTTGGCTCTCATCTCTAAAAAAGTGTGCTATCGCTGCCCTAGGTCATCTAGATTTTCTATGATGTACTCCAGGAGTCTTATAGTTTTGCAATTACAGTTAGTTCTGTGATTTGTTATGTGGTCCAACAATTGTTTCTGAACGATTTGATGAAAAGGAAATATTTTTATTATATTTGTTTGTACTTCTTTGTCAGGTAACATAAGTATATGTGATTTGCAACTTGCTCTATCTACTCAGTTATATTGCTCTTTTTGTTGTTGTTCTTTGTCAATATCCCTTAGGATAGCTTTATACATCCTACACAGCAGTATTGTAATAAGTTAGTTTTACACATGCAGTTACGTGACATGAACTCATGAAAGCATCACACAAAGTCAACACCAAGTCATTGGTCCATGGAATGACTCTTTTTCTCTTATACTATGACTTATTGTAAGCTGTTCTGATATTTGTGCCTAACATACACTGAATTTCTTCTTTACTCTTATTTCAAGTAAAAGCTAACCATTTTTCTTACCTTCCTGGTTAAATGTGATATGCTTTGTGCTGGATTTTGTCTTGTTTGACGTCAACATTCTCTTATGGGGTATTAGTATCTTCCATCCCCTCCCTTGCCCTCCTGTCTCTTCTCTCCTTCCTTTCTTCCTTTCTTCCTTCATTCTTCTGAATATAGGTCCTTCCTTCCTTCCTTCCTTCCTTCCTTCCTTCCTTCCTTCCTTCCTTCCTTCCTTCCTTCCTTCCTTCCTTCCTTCCTTCCTTCCTTCCTTCCTTCCTTCCTTCCTTCCTTCCTTCCTTCCTTCCTTCCTTCCCTCCTTCCTTCCTTCCCTCCTTCCTTCCTTCCTTCCATTGGGCAAATATAAATTATAGTTCAGTGTCCTATGTAGAACCTGTAGACACCAACCTGACATTTAATCATGAAGAATGTATGAGTAAATTCAGTATCTTCTCAAATTAGGCTTGACAATGTGTTTCATCATTAATTTCATTAACTAATTTAAAACAAACAATTTCTTATCTTTATGCAGCATATTTGAAAATTAAGTTATGTAGGGGGGTGTGGGTGCGCTCTTGGGGGGCAGCATGGCAGAACCAGGGATTGAACTCCCAATCCCTGCCCGTTGCTTGCAGGCATTTTAACCCAATGAGCTATTTCGCCTGCCCTAGAACAATTATATTTTAAAGTATTCAATATCACTATATTTATAAACATCATACTATTCAGTATCATATAATCCAAAATCATCATAGTTAAAATGCTGGCATGTTTTCAAATACACATGATTATGAAATATCCACAAATGTACAACAATCTATTTTGTGTAACTTAATAGGAATATACTGATGAACGTTTCACACTAAGACAAACTTCATGGATAAACAGTTGATTAAAACACTTCAAACAGAATTCTAATGACATGACCTTCTTTTGTACAAACTTTAAGTTTATCACAGTAACCACCTAGGATTTCAGAGACTTCCTTCAATTCCATGCAGTTGAACAGCACCCTGTAAATCTATGCACTTCACTTCAGGAGACTGTCAGCCATCAGTGTCTCCTGGAAGCTGCTTTGGATGAGAACCACTCAGGACAGGAGCCCCCCTCAGCAGATGTCCCTGAGAACTGGCATCAGAGCTCATTGTTCAGGGGCTTCAAGTCAAAGGCTTGATTCTCGTTGCATTCCACATCATGGCAGGAAACTATCAACTCTTCTTGATTACAATGCAAGCAGGGAGCCCGTGTCACGTCTCCTCCAATTGGGTCTCTCCTCACCAACACTCAGATACCCCAATTCATCAGACCTCCACTCTTGGTATGACCATGGCAGAGTGGTTCACAGTATTACCCTTGATGTTTTTACCAGCAAATGGACCAGTACTAAAACATCTCATTAAACATATTCTAAGTTTTCTGATCATACCAACCTTTATCAGAGAAGCACATTTTAAAAACATCACATAGTACAATGCCTTAGGTTTTTCTTCTCCTTTAAATTTCTTGCTTTATTGTACAATTTGAAGTGGCTCTCCTAGCATATTCTTTCACTTACATTGAAGATTTCATGTTATGTAGTGTTATGTTGTAAAGAATATCCAAGTGGAACTTCAAAGTGAACTCCAGATAGAAAATAAATCTTAGACAATATTGAAACTATTCTCTAACATTTTACCAGAATAAATAAGCACCTAAACCAATTATCTGGAAAGAGCCTAAATATCTCATTTTAAGAAGCAAACTAAATTTAAATGGTATGTGATGTCATAAAGAAATGTAAATTAAAATGGTAAGTATGAAAGTAAGACTTTTTAGCATTTGAATTTACAGGAAAACAAAACAATGTATCTTCAATCTGGTAAGAGTGAAAATTAAGGGCTGGCCAAATAGCTCAGCAGATTAAAACACCTGAAAGCAGGCACAGGTTTATTGAAGGAGAATACTACTATTTTCATTCTTTGCCTTATGATAACTACAAGGATCGAACCCCTGGTCCCACCAGGGTGCGCTGAGAGAGCAATTGAGACTGGGCACGGTGGCATATGCCTGTAATCTCAGCTCTTGGGAGGCTATAAACATGTGGATCACTATGAGTCCAATCTACCAGTGAGATCATGAACACTCTGTAGTCCCTTTCTTAAGATACAAAAATAAATAAATAAATCCATAATAAAAAAGAATGCAAATTAAAACAATTCTTATCTTAGTGAGAAAGAGCTGAAGATAAGCTTAATGAAGTCAGACCAGTTTTGCTTACGTCATCTTGTAGACATTCGTGCTATTTTCTTATGAAACATCTTCCAATTTTTGAATTACAATAGCCCCTCACAGTTTTGCAGTATGACATGCATGAACTCACTGTCATGAAAGTTTTCAAAAAATATTACCCTGAACTATTTATTACAGATATTTCACTATATGGTAAGATTTTGAAGTACCATACAATACATGTATGCTGTTATAATTGCGTAGGTTTATGGCCTTAGAATATGCTTAAGAACTTTAGAAGTATTTCTAAACATGTGGGAAACGTTTATAAAACTGTGGAAAGGGTGTATACATCTTTAAAATGTATATAAATATTACATAAATACAACACCAGTATTTCGCTGATTTTCACTTATCACCAGGGTGTTTGGACGTAAGTTCTGAGATAAGTGAAGGACCCCAGTATAGTAAAGACCAAATCCTAGTGATTTGTAAGGATTAATCTTCAGGCACTTAGTTCTTTTCTTCCTATTTGAGACCTGATTGGATGCTATGAAAGTCAAACATCTAAATTGAAAACATTGCTTTCTCCCTCAATACTAGTATTTTCATTCCTTGCCTTATGATAACTACAATGAATATTTCCACACTTCATACATAAATTACATTGGGTCTCTCTTCAAAATAAAGCCTTAGCCCATAATGTGTGACTGTGATGATCGTAGTCAAAGTCATCATCGTCTTTACGCCACAGGAGTGGCCTAAAACCACATCCCATGAAGTTTTCTGTTGCTATGTCTACATATTATTGTGCAGAATGCCAGAAGTCAGGCAATGGCATCCTTTTCTCTTTGAAGATCATTTAATCTCACTAAAATTTAAGCCCAAATTTGTAATAGATATCTTCCACTTCCATAATCAGGCTTTCTCTCTTTCTCTTACCCCTTTTATTTCCCCTATAACTGTCACATTGGTAACGCATATTCTTTCTTTAAAACATTGTATTTTCCCTTTTTTCTTTCCTTCCTTCTTTCATTCTTTTACTTGTTAATGCATTTTTATTCACCCTTTCTTTTTAGTTTAATGTTATTAAATATTTTAAGATTATGGAAAAGAAATAGGAAAATCAGTTATAATTAAATGTGATTAAAATCTATGATAGTTTTCACATACCATGATATGGAATACATAGAAAAGAACCTTCTACTGCACAGGGCATGGAAGATTAGGCCAGTATTTTATGAAGAATTAAAATGCTAAATATCATTATAAAGAAATTATGATTAAGTTGCAGCATATAGCATGAGAAAAAAAGGAGGATAATTTTGATAAAAGACAGAAAAAACTACTTCCCTCTAAGAAAGAAGACAAAAATCTTATAAGAACAATATATATTTTTAGCTATCATAGAACCCAAGTTTATGAGGTTACTCTTTAGCATAAGGATCAACATCTATTACCAGACTAAAATTTGCTTTCCAAGATGCAAATTCAGAGAAGAAAATACAACTTTCAAGTTATGGACCCAAAATCATTAATTAATAAAGTTCATGAATATGTACCATTTGGAAAGTGAAGTCAAACGCTACATATAAACATAGAAAGCCTGTTTCCTACAAGGGAAAGGATACCAAATATAAGATTCATAAACCATGCCATAAAATGAACTGTTACTAATCTGTAAATGTTAACATTTCTTGTGTCCCATTGAAAGACTACAAATACAAACTGTAACTTTTGGTCCATCAACTTTAACTGTCATAAGGTCTATCTATTTTCAAATAATGAATTAGAATATCTAGGGAAGAATTGTATTCAAACATAAAGCATTCTTAGAGTTTACAATAAAGAATGTGCCCATTAAGATTACAATAATAGAGGTGGCATTTTTCTCATTCTTTTATAAATTATTATTTCCTTTTTTTCCCATAATGTGGGAATGGAGTCTAGGGTGTCACTCACAGCAGGCAATCATACTGCACTGAGCAATAGCACTGACGATTTTTCCTTTTATTTATCTTTGTTCTTTTTTTCACAATAGTGCATGTATTTGTTTTGTTTTTGGATTTTTTTTTTTAAATAGAAATGTGCCAGAAGTTACACTGCTAAATTCTCCTGCTGTTTCATTAGATATGACTGGGCTCAAATCTCACCTTATTTCTAGTAAATTAAGTAAAGCAAGAGTTACTCACTTTAAACAAAGTACGCTTTATTTATGGGCTAGAGCAACAGCCATTTTCCCTGAGTTATGCAGTGACGAATTGAACCCACAGAAGGAAACTCTCACCATAAGGAAGGCAAGTTCATGGATATTGTCTTAGTCACTTTACTAGTGGCTAAAACAATATGGAAAACAGTAATTTAAAGAAGGATAATTTTTTTCCTTACATTTTTAGAGGTTTCTGTAGTTGTCCTCTGCCGCCATGACGGGTGTGCATGGCAGAGAGGCACAGTGAAGGAACCTTGCCCAAAACATGGCAGATAGGACACCACGAGCCCATGAGGGTTGGAAAGAGGCAGAAACTTGCAGGTCACGCCTATTCTGACCAAGCCATAGTTTATAACAGCAAGTTGCTTATTAGCTTCCCAATCCTCCAGTGGTCAGTGTATGAGGCTTGGGAAACTTTTAGGCCCAAACCTTTAGAAATGTAGACAGCAGCCTGCGACATCAGATGCACACTTTTTTTTTCTTTTTTTTTTTCATTATTTTCTTTTAATTTTTGTTTTATTGAAGAGCAAATATCAATGAGACAGTTTTAAGATACCTTGACAAGATGGATTTGATAAATTAATACACTGCAAACTGTTTTCATAATGTTGTGGTATCATATAAGGTGCATACATGATGTTATATTTACAGACATTATAATACCATATGTCTCTTATCATTAAACAGAGTGCAGCTGTTTGCGTATCTTATTTTTTATATCTGAATTACATCAAAGATTCAATAATACTTTTTACCTTGTTATTTTCCTAGTGGTTGTATATAGTACTAGAAGCCGACATAATATCCTGTCCAACTACCATTAGTGCAAATCTTGCCTCTCATAGGATTGTGTAGAAGCACAGCGTTATCTATCCCAACTGTACTGTCTACATGCATCATGATTTTTTTCTTTCTATACCCCTTCCTTTGTCTACACCTGTCAAAGGTTGTCACTCCACTGTCATTCAACTAACTTAGGTGCTTGAACTCAACACCACAATCCAACACAGTCCACCATTCCACAACAATAGTGTGTTATTCAAAGAAGTTGTCGATCATAGCCATTTATAATATTATGGCCCTGCGATGTATACTTCATTTTTATACTTTTCTGCTGGATGATTAAGACCTAGATAGAGCAAGACCAATACATCAACACATTTACTTTTTGTTTCTTATGAGTTCAGTGAAGTCCCCTCAGGGTTTATCTTATAATCCTGTACCTTATTCTGTAGATCCTTTGTCTGTGTCATCCATGTGGATGGGTCACGGCCTATGCTTGACCAGTTTGATCTCTGTGAGAACTTGAGAGAAAGGTTTCTCTCCATGTGACTCTCCCCAGGCACACTATAGAACTTCAGTCTCTTTCCTCTGTGGCTCCATAGTCTCCTTGTTCAGAAAATTTGGAGCTCACCTGAATTGCACGATGTTGCAGTACAGGTTCGCCTATGTCCTGAGTCTTCACTGACCTTGAAAGGCTAGGGCCAAAATGTTGGCTGGCCTTGTGGCTCTTCTATTTCTCCAACTTTGATTTGTGAACTTAGGTTGTTAACCATCCAGAAGAAAAGCTGATTAGTTGGAGAGGTTTTAGAGAAAAGGGAACACTTCTCCACTGCTGGTGGGAATGTAGACTGGTACAACCATTGTGGAGATCATTGTGGAGACTTCTCAAAAGAGTAGGACTAGAAATCCCATTCAAGCTGGCTATACCCCTACTGGGAATTTTCCCAAAGGAATTGAAAACATTGTATCATAGTGATATATGTGTACCTATGTTTATAGCAGTGCAATGTGTGATAGCAAAATCTTGGAAACCACCAAGATGTCCATCACATGAGGAATGGTTGAAAAAGATGTGGTATTTCTATATAATGGAGTATTACTCGGCTATTAAGAATGATAAGTTTGAAGCATTTATACTTGAACATATACTCATAAGTGAAATAAACCAGACACACATGTGCAAATATTGTATAGTCTAGTATAACAAACAAAAAGTAGGAATACAAAAGGAAACGTACAACAACCACTAAAATCAATTGAGTCCGATAAGGCAAAGTAAATGGCATATGCTGCAGGATACTAATCAGCTTTTCTTCTGGATGGTTAACAGATGCACACTTTTCCTGTGTACATACATCAGTACTTCAAAGTCAATTAGCATAAATGAGCTGTGAATTGAACTCATCTAGAGATGGAGGGATTTTGGAGAGGTTGGGGAGCAGATTAAAAAACAAAGAGTTAAGATGTGCAATGTGAGTGTGTACCAACTTCAAACAGTGAATGTAATCACACAGTGCAAACATGTACTAATAAAAAGAACAAAGTGTAAACATAATAAATTAATATCTAATTTTTAAAAATAATTTAAAATAAAAATCTTAGGTTAAGGATATAATGTCACTTCTCTGTGACAATTGGTAGAATAAAATTGCCACTTCTAAGCAGATATTTAATGAAGTGCTCAGTAAATTGTCATTGAACAAAACATGAAAGAAATCTGTAAGAAAGCTACCACAATATTTGCCCAAAGGAAAATCACCTTGCTGATTTCACTCATCTTAAGTGAAACAATCTGAAAGAGAAGCAGAATTCTAAGTTAGAAAAAAGTGGAGACCTGTGAACATTCTACAGCCCGTACTTGGCAATGTGTGAAACAGTTTGAAGAGTGTCTGAGGAAAACAATACCTCATTCCTGCATGAATTCTAACAATTAACCTTGCTCATCGTTTGGATCTGAGATGTCATAACAATGCCCAAAAAAGACACATTACAAAATAATATCTCTAGGTCAGAGGTGATCATTTCTGGTATCTTGCTGATGCTTAGCAGGTCATCCTTGTTGCTTTTCATTCAAATCCATGTTTTCTGCCAGCAATTATCAAAGAAACCTTCTTTTTGTATAGGATGTTTTTCGTATGACTCTTGAGTCTGCTTCTCTAACACATAGTTTGATATCTTTATATACTACATCTGATGAAAGTAGAAAATAACATAAAATGAACTACCTATTGATGATTTCTGATTGACACTGTGAAAGGAAGTGTTTGTGTGCCTGTTTCTTTTTGTTTTGCTTTATTTGGTTCTGTGTTCTTTTGAGACAGTAAAAAAAATCATTAATCACAAACCATAGTGTTACACACACTTTAAATTCTATTTTTGTAAATATGAGAAAATAAGTTATTGGATGTCCAATTTCTTCATTTAAAAGTGTGTAATAATATATAAATAGTTTTAGAAATTTAATATGCATTGCCAGAACATATTATATGCTCAAGGAATAGTAGCTATTTGTTTTCTGTTAATAATCTCTTGAAAAAGGAAAGAAATGTTAATTAAATCCAGTGGATACTTTACAGACATACTTTGGCTGTTTGGAGCACATGTAAATTTGGATAGTTACTTTGTGTTGATTTACGAGATTATAACATGAGCTCTTCCAACTGAACTGATTTTATTGTAGCAAATCAATTGCATGGTCCAATGCAGAACCTCTCTGTTTAATCTCTAAATCTATGCTATTGCTTGAAAATAAGCTTTTTTTATCGTAGAGGTCTACTTTAAAGTCTAAGCAACCTGGCACCTTAACCACTTAGTACTCAAAGAAAAAGAATGGACAAAACAACCAGTGCATTATCAAAACATTTTTCTCTAATCAGTCATAATTAGCATGAAATAATAGATTTCCCCAGCTTTCTAGCTTTTCAAGAGGAATTAATTTTGAGACTGCCCACCTTACTAGCTTCTGACTTGGAGGGTTGAATTCACCAATTAAGTTCACAGCAGATTAATTAGCTAGCAATTTGGGAAGCTAACCATCATTCAATGGTACTTATTAAGTGCTTTCATGCTCTTGAAGCTACGTTGGAAGATTGGCCTGGGACAATTGAGGTCTCATTTGCAGACAAATTTAAGTGGATTGGACACCCCAGATCCAACTGAAATATACCACTGATGCTGCTCAACTCCTCTTATCATTGCTTAAGGGAAGATATTAAATGACACACAAAAAATTGTGCAAGAAACACATTATAGCACAAACATCAGAGACATCATGGTTTTGAATTAGGACATCATTAAATTATCTTCCTTATTAAATTTTCAGCATCTTTTGTATAACCTGTGATTTTTCTTTTGCACCTTTCTCAGGAGAAAATTTTATGACCTGCCTCAGTTCACAGATGAAAATTAATTTTGTGATTTCTACATTGTATCTGATAGAAGTTTGCTCAAATCACAAAGCCACCACACAATTGCCCAATTCGGCAGAAATATCTGCCTTCATTCGATCTGTGCAATTGAAGCCTCCTTTGAAATAGCAAGAAGTTCTCAGTCAGAAATGACACAAGAACAGTAAAATTTGTATTTACACAGATTGTCATCAGATGAAGTTAGCTTTATTTATTTTATTTTATTTTTGTGTTTTAGGGAAGGGTTTACAGGTGATCAGGGTCTCACTACCAGATCACACTTACAGTGATTTTCCTGTTTACAGCCTCTGAGGCCTGTGCCACCACGCCCAGTCTCACTTTCCACCTCAGCAGTGCCAAGGGGGTGGGCAGGGACAGCACAGCAGGCCCAGGGATCGAAACTCTGGCCCCTGTACTTGCTTGCAGGCATTTTAATCTGCCAAGCTATTTTGCTAGCTCTGAAGATAGCTTTAAATGCTCATTTTTATTTAAAGGTCTATGTGGTATGTATTGCAAATATAACAATAAAATAGATTTATGTTTATGCATCCAGTCACACACACATACACAGAGACACATAAACATACGCATGAGGACCTACATACATATCCTACCTGGCATTTTCTTTTTTTCCTGGAAACTCTATAGGCCTCAGCTTTAAGATTTCATAGAGTGGCTCCTTTTCCTTTCCTTTCCCTTC
>PVKA01025287.1:0-33141 GCA_004027165.1 Ctenomys sociabilis
TTTTTTTTTTTTTTTTTTTGGTGGAACCAGGGATTTAACTCAGGCCCTTGTACTTGCCAGGGAAACGCTTATTCCACTGAGCCATCTCCCTGGCCCTTCCAGCTCCCTGGCCCCTCTATGACCTATTGATTTTCATGAAGGTATTATTTAATTCCATGTTTTATGGAGTTTTTGAAATTTCTTTTGTCAATAATTTCCAGTTTCATTGTACTATGGTCAGATAAAATGCATGGGATAATTTCAATTCCTTTGCATTTACTTGAACATGCTCTATGTACAAGTATGTGATCTATTTTGGAGTATGTCCATGTGCAGCTGGGAAGAATGTGTATTCTTATATTATTGGGTGTAACACTCTGTAAAGGTTACTAAATCCATTTCTTCACAAATTTGGTTCAGTTTTATTATTTCTTTGCTGACTTTTTGCTTAGTCGATCTATTTATGACACTTGGGTGTTAAAGTCCCATACACAGTTGTGTTATTGCTCATTTGATTTTTTGTATTTGCTAGTTTGTCTTATATAGTTGGGTGCTCCTACATTGGGTGCATATATATCTATATCTCTATATCTGCATATCTATCTATCTATCCATCATCTATCTGTGATTGTTATTTCTTTCAGTTACATTTTCCCCTAATAAGTATGTAGTGACCTTCTTTATCTCCTTTAATCATTCGTAGCTTGAAGTCAACATTGTCAGTAACCAGAATTGGTAGGCCTGGTTTTTTGTGGGTTCCTGTCCCCGAAGGTATTGATTCTTTTGGCTTTCAGTCTATGAATTTCTTTTGGAGTTAAATGTGTTTTTTGTATACAGAATACTACTGGCTTTTGTTTCTTAATTCACTTTGCCAATAACTTTTTTGATTGGTGGATTGAGGCCATTTACATTGATGGTTATAACTGATAAGTATTGACCTATCTTTGCCATGTTATTTTCTAGTTTTAGGTTTCCTACTATTTGCCATTTATTTAATCGCTTGGGGGTTCTTTTCTGTTGTTGTTCTTAAAGTTGTGATTATTCTTCTTTTGTGAATATCCATCCATATGCTTTATAGCGTTGGTTTGGTTGTCATTAATTCCTTTAATTGGTGTTTGTGGTGAAAGTATCTTATTTCTTCATTAAATTGAATAGATAGTTTTTCAGGGCACATCAATATGGGTTGAAAGTGTTTTCTTTCAGGACCTGAAATACTTCACTCCAAGCTCTTCTTGACTTCATGGTTTAATGCTAAAAACATCTGCTGTGATTGTGATGGGTTTTCCATTATAGGTGATCTGTTTCTTTTTTCTAATAGCTATCAGTCTTATTTCATTTTTCTTTGCAACATCTTGAAGCTGTTGAATTTGTATTTCCTCGTTCCTTATTATTATTATTATTTTTTTTTTTGTCTTTTTTTTTTGAGACAGGGTCTCACTGTGCAGTTCAGGCTGGCCTTAAGCTCACTTTGTAGCTCAGGCTGGTCTCGAACTCACAACAATCCTCCTGCCTCAGCCTCCCTAGTGCTGGGATTACAGGCATGTGCCACCACGCCCGGCTCTTATTATTATTATTATTTATTATTATTATTAATGTATGTAGTGCAGGATCTACAGGGTCTCACTATGTAGACTGGACTCCTAGCTATCCTCCTGTTTTCAGCCTCCCAAGTGATTATAGCTGCGGGCCGCCATGCCCAGTCTCAGTCTCAGTGTGCCTCCACGGGTGGGGCCAGCACTGCTTGTGGTGCCATGATCGAACCCTAGTCCCTTCGCTCTGCCTACATAGGTGCTTTGGTCCCCTGATCTATCTGTCAGGCCCCTTTGTTATTTTTAAGAGATCTTTTCCTTCATGTTCATTAGCTGCAAAGCTGTCTTCAATGTCTGAGTCTATCTTCATTTTCATTCTAGTGGTTTTGCCAGTTTCCAATCGAAATCTTAATTTCCTGGATAACTGTTTAAATCTCTTTTGTGTATTCTAATTCTTTCCTATATTGTTCATTCAATATTCCTATTTTTCTTTCTCTTCTTTTTTTTAACCTATGTCTTCAGATGTGTGGTGCAATTCTTTCAATAGTTTCAAGTAAAGTTTAACTGCTGACAAATAATGGTAACCATTAACCTGTTACTTTCATCACTGTCAAACATATACCATGTACTTGTATGCAGTGATTTTCCCCTTAGTGGAATTATTTTACCCTTTGGAGAGGAGAGGAGGGGTTAAGATGGGGAGGGGACAGGATAAGGTGATGAAAATGAAGTCAAATATAATAAGGTCAAGGCTGGAGATCAGAGGTTGATCATCTGATGTGGGGGAAAGTGGAGGATACATGAGGGAAACAGTGAAATATAATGTGAAGGACTAATCAGAAAGGGAAGAGACAGTGGTTACTCACTTGAGAGCTTAAATTCAAAAAGTAGTTCAGTGTAAATGCAAATTTGCTACATACATATGTGTGTGAAGAAATCCAATGAAGAGATTTTGAATAGAAAAAAAGTAGTTCAGGAAAACGAAAGGTCCAGATTCAAAGTTTCCCAGGTACCCTGCCCCCAAACTCTCTTCTCCCTTGGCCTCATGCAGAGCCAAACCCAAAACCACAGAGCAGGTCCACCTGACTTTGACCTGGGCAAACAAGCACCACAGAAACTCTCCTTTGTTAACGTTAAAGGTCCCCCACAGACCAGGTAGCCCTGCCCAGATTAGCTCTCCCTCAGCTGTTGCAGCCAGTGTTCACCCTCCCTGAAAGTTCCCATAAAGTCTCCTGCTCCCGCCTTTATTCACTGCTGTCTTGGTTCCCTAGACAGCCAGCTTCTTGATGTCCCCAATAAATCTACTCATATCAGAATGCATGGTCTGGTTGATTGCATGGCTTTGTACCTTACAGATAATAAGGTACCTTTCCCTAATAAACACTGATATAAATAAATAAATAAATAAATAAGTTAGGCAAGGGAGAATAAAAGTAATAAAATACCTCTTATGTTTATCGTCCTCTTGTCAATGAACATGTAAGATTCCAGAAGTGTGCTGCACACTCCAGCCAAGATTGTCAAGGGAATTGTGCTGGGAATTGAGCTTATCTTGGCCTCTGGATGTGGGAGCCGAGACTGATTTTATGTTGGTGGAGCTCTGCAAAGCCTAACCACTGGCTCCTCACTGCTTTTCAGCCACTTCCATGTTGTTGGTCTCACTGATTACTATATGTGCCTGGCTCAGCTGTCCTAGAGCTCCTAGGTTCCAGGCGATCTGCCCACGAAACGAGTATGTGGGTGAGGATGTGACTCAGTGGTAGAGCCCTTGCCTTGCAAGTACAAGACCCTGGGTTCAACCCCCAGCATCACACACAAAAACTTAGCAACAGCACTTGCCTAAGTGTGCCAGTCCCAGCTGTCCTGAGTCTCACGGGTTCCAATCCATCTGCCTGTCAAAGGCATCATACAACATTTAGATTTTAGAACACTGTGATTACATTTATTAACTGTTGTTTTCACTTATTTTAATATGCCACACAAGAAAATGCATTATTGTTTCATCACCTCAGTATTCATCTGGATTTTTCCATACAATACACTTTCTCTTGCATTTAATTTCCTGTTTTTCCAGGCATTTATTCAGAATTATTCTTCATCTACTGAAGACAGTAAAAATTTTAGAGAGACCTTGAGAACAAAAGAACTAAAGAGATTTTTGATAAATTCTATCAAGTCTTTAGATAGTGTGTAGCAATCTATTAAATATTTTATAAAGAACTTCAAGAGGGGAGTCTTCAAATACAAAGAAATGATAAGGAAATAAAAAATGATAATTAGTTGGGCATAGTGGAACTCACCTGTAATCCCAGAACTCATGACGATTGGCAGGAGGACCCCCACAAATTCAAGGCTACCCTCAGCTACGCAGTGAGTTCAAAGCCAGCCTGAGCTACATAGAATGACCATGTCTCTAATCAAAATGAAACATGCTAATTATTCAGATTTAATCACTGTACATTGCATACATGTACTGAGATATTATAGTGTACGGTATAAATAAGTAAAGTTATCATGCATCTCTTAAAAAAGTTAAATATTGTTAAGTTCTAAAGGAATGTGAAGGCTCTGCACTTTTAGTGCTTCATGCATGGTGAAGAGGTACAGGAACCCTATTTATTTGTGTTTTTTTTATTGATAAAATTTTATTAACTACTATTACAGGGGCCAGGAATATGGCTCAGTGGAATAAGCACTTCCCTGGCAAGCACAAGGGCCTGAGTTCAATCCCCAGTTCTGCCAAAAAAAACCCAAAAAACAAAAACAAAAAAACCTACTATTACAGAGGACTCCAGCAAGAGGAGATAAAGTTTACAAACTTGAGTAAACATTTTTATGTAACAGTCTTCACAATCAGGTATAGTAGTGGTGGACTTGAACTGACCAATCTATATTCAGCTTGTACACACTAAATATAGGATAATGTACACACATGCTATAAAAGCATTTCTGTAGAATATGTTTATTTTAAAATGATATTCTAAATCATTTAGCAGTTTCATATGCTACATGAAAACATAAGTATTCTTCACTGCACATTTCAAAGTTGGAAGGATGTTAGGTAAAGAGATCTTAAGAGGGAAAAGTATTTTTTAGTTGTTTGGATCAAAAATGTACATGGCCCAAAGCAGGTTAGCAATGAAAACATAACCATTACACTTTCAGATTTCAAAGCCATTGAAAAACCTTCAACATAATGAATATTGTGCAGTTTACTTCTTGTCTAAGTTATGGGTTCTCTTTCAAAGGCTGTGAACAGTCAAGGCTTGTCTCTGGGCCCTGAAGGCGGTAAGTCTCCTGCATCAGGCAATGGTGGGTAACCTTGAGGGCCAGGATATCGTGCTGGCTACTGGGACCCAAGAAGAAAATACCCTTTTGGCCCAAACAAGCTTAGAGCTCTAAATGGTGTCCTGATAGAAACATCTTAGGGTCCAGAGGCAGGTTTCCTTTTCCAAAGAGTAGGCCAACTGTGTATTTTCTGAAGCTTAGTAGTGGACATATCAGCACCAAACAATGGAAGAGGTGCAGGAAGTAGCAGAGAACTAAAAGGCTCACAAAGCTGAGGTCATGGTCCACACGGAGCAAATGATTGTAGAGGGTCTCAAACGGAATGCCATGAATGGTGCTTCTGGGAAAAGAGGGGGCCCTTTCCTAGCCATATGAACCTTGCCCTCATCATTACCTTTGCTGGGGAATAATTTACGCAGTTGCTGTTCATCATGGGAAGTGGACTAAACCCTGGAGTGGTTTGCCAAAACATTTCCCAGAGACTTCAGACAACTACTGAGGAGACGGCAAAGACCCATCTACTATCCCAAACCCACATCTAGGCGAATCTCTTTGAGTAAAAGCAGGAAGGGGCCACCTCAGAGGATCTTCAGTCAGTGCAGGGAAATACTCTGTACCATTTGCAGTGGCTGCTCTTGCTCAGCAGGCCTCTCCTGGGAGGGTTTTGTGTATTTGTTTTTCCTAGCATTGGTTTTGCAATCATGCATTCATCTTGCTTCACTACCATCTTCAGGTTAATTTCCCATAGTTCATATCTTGGATTAGCCACTCCCTTTTTTTCTCTTTAGCTATCATTCTCTCTGCAGCTTGAGCTCTGAGCCAGTTGTTATGAGCTTTCTTCTCATGGGTAGCAATCTTTTTGAATAAATGCTGTCTTTTGTAATTCTTTCTCCATTTCTTCAATTTGCCACATAGGCACTTTTACTTCCTCTACAGACAGGATTGTCTTGTGATCCAAAGCTGACACTGACAGCTAGTGTTCTTTCTCCTGTTGCTCATATTCCACTTGACTCAGTTTCTTTCACGGTCATCTCCCGCTGATAAAAGTTCATTCAGAATCTCCACTTTCTGCTGTAGAGTCCTACACTCTTCTTCCAGCCCAGCAGTGAGCCATAGTCATCTAATTCCATTATCTGGTCTTCCAGGATATATTTAGAGAACATCAACCCTCTTAATTTGTGAAAGCTCTAGATCCTTCTAAACTATTGATAGTTTAGGTTGTCTCTGAGAGACATCCATCATTTGCTTAATGGATTTTTTCATCTCTGTCTGGCCACTGCCCACTTCGCCATTGGCTAACTCAGCTGATTCATTTCCTTTTTTATTTTGATCCTCAGATTCAGATCCACAGTCTAACCCACTCAGCTGTGTAGTGTAATTGGTCAAAGTACTGGTAGTATCATCTTTGTGAGCAAGTGCTACTTCTAAATCTCTCTGAGGCTTCTCAAAGGATTTGATGAGCTCACTTTCTTGCTGCAGTTGTTCTGGCTTCTTAACTCTAGCACTTTCTTCTTGAACTTGTTGGCTCTCAGACTTTACCTTCTCTTCACCGATTTTAACTTTATTAAGAGCAATTTGAAGCTCTGGAAATTCTAAAGCATTTGTTGAAATAACACCCTTGAACTTCTCTATAGACCTTTTGTTTTCCAGTGTCAAATCCTTATTTTTGACATTCTGTTTTGATTCTAACATAAGATAAAGACTTTTAGCTGTGTTGTTCAGAATTTCATTAGTTTCTACAAGAATTTTGAGTTTATTTTTATATTTAATTGCTTCATTTGAGAAAATCGTATTTTGTTTCTTGGTCTCTTGCACACATTTCTTTAATTCCTTGACTTTCTGTTTATAATTTGTCAGTTTTTGTACAAGCTTTGCATTTTCTTTCCTAATATTCTTTGCCTTTTCAGAAATGTGTCGTTCAGTGACTTGATAGGCAAGAACAGTTCTCAAGAAAAAAATGGCAAAAGAAACAATTCCCAAAAAAGCAGTTAAGAAACACAGGTTTTCATAGTAGTCAATTAAAAGTAGGCCCGGGCTTAACATCACCAGGCAGTGTATTAACCAGCTCCACGAGCCTGTCCTGGAAGCCCAGGGACAAAGGGTCTGACAGGGATCCTAGGAGCTCTGGTCCTCTGGTCCTCTGACAGCTGGTACTGTCTGCTGTTCAGAGCAGCTTGACAGAGGCGATGCTGCGGATTCCCAGCTCTCAGCAAATTCTTCCTTCGGCATGAGTCGGCGCTGGGAGATGGTAGGGACAGTGGGAAAAATCCACCTCCCTGGCTGCCTCAGCCTTCAGACCTGCTCCCACTTCTAGGCGGTTAGTAAACGGTATCCATGGCGACGACAACAGGCCCTCTTCTGCGCAGGGGAGGTCCTGGCGGAATGAACCAACTGCGCCTTGGAGAGGGGAAGGAACTAGTGGGAGCTAGGACAGGCCAAACAAGGGAAGATGAGGGTGGCAGGTGGGGCGTGTTTGTCACACGTGCTGAAATCTACTGACCCTACAGTCCTTGTTTTCCATCCTGGGTCATCGTTGCCCCCTGCCTATGGCTTCATTTTTGTCCCACACTTTAAGCTGCATACATGGTCAGTGGAGGAGGGGATCTCTTCCAAAACTTGAAAGGAACTTTGTTGTGTATTGACTAGCTTTATGACCCGGAACACACAGGAAGCAAAGCCTAAGACTTGGAAACTGCCCAACTTTGAAGCCTTGCGCAAACCACAAACAGATTGCCTTAGCAAAGTGCAGATTTACCCAACTCATTTAAGTAAATCTTTTACCCATTCATTGTCTTACTACTGAGCTATGCAGACACAGAGGCAATCAGGGGCAGATAGGCTTTAAAGTGTAAAACACCATTTTTTAAAAAAACGAGACAGTGTCAGCCCACTGCAGCTGAATTCAGACTGTATGGAATTAACTTAGGAAAGCTCCCAAATAGTAACAAGCCCCATGTGGGTAAGGGGATGAAAGTTTAGGGTTGTAAACAACCCTAAATATATATGTATATATATGTTTTTAAGGGAGGATGAAGTAGCTCAGTAGACTAAAGCACCTGCTTAGGTAAGACTGGGCAAGCTAGGGAAGGTAGGGACCACAGTTCAATCCCTGGCTCCACATGCTGTGCCAGCCTCGCCCCCAGGGTGGCTTGAGCCAGCCACAGAGTCTGAGGGCGTGGTGGTGCATGCCTGTAATCCCAGCACTGGGGAGGCTGAAAAATCAAGATTACTGTGAGTCTGACCTGCGTAGTACGACCCTGAAACCACCAAATATGTAAAAAAGTAAAGCTTTTAGCAAAAAAAATGAGGCATGCAAAGAAATAGGATATATTTTTATAGGACCCCCAAATAAACCAAATAATATTAGGGAACTATTAAAACTCCCAACTTGCTAGATGTCTGATCTGCAGAGTTTGTGTTGTCTAGAATCAAAGAATGAATTCCAGGAGCAGAGGTTAAAAGTAGAAAGAAATTGAGAGAAAGGTAGCTTCTAAGAGAGACAGAAAGGGGCTCGAAAGTGAGTGGCTAGGGACTCTGCTTCTCAAGGGAATTTTATAAAGCAAAATTGCAATGTGGGCTTGGTATAAGGTGAGACAGAAAGAGAATTAACTAGTAAGATTACAAGTATAATTTTGGAATATCTTGCTGAATTTGTGCACCTACAATATTTAAATAACAATGGAATACCCATCTCTGATAAAACTAAACAAAAAAGGGGATACAAATGAATGACCATTTTGTATTGGTATATTCAAAATAGTTAGGATAGATATATAGCTATATTCTCTTAATTCAATGAATAGAAAGATTTATTCTAATAGTGTTTGTGGACAGGATATCATGTCTGAATCTTGTAGAATGAATAACCACTAAGACAACAACATGCAATGTAATAATTATTGAAACTGTCACATTAATCGGTTTTGAAACTGTCTCATTGTTATTTGTTTCTCAATAAAATTATTATAAAATATCAAAATGAAGTGAGAAAAGATTACAAGTATCGTTGCTTAGATAACATTGATCCAATGGAAAAATCATATGATGGAAGTCAGCCAGTAAGATAATGAGGGCTGTGGACATAGCTCCTTGGCCCAATACCTGCCTGGCCAGATCTATGTCCTGATTACAAGTATAACTGCTTAGGTAATATTCATTGTATGAGATGGATGCCTATTTAGAATGTCAAATCACTGCTGCTCATCCCTAGGGGAGCATCTGGTTATGGTCATTTCTTCTGTCCTGAGGCTTGACTTTTGAAGAATGTGGCTCGATAACAGCTCTAGCCACAGCTGTCTTTTGCTCTGCCTTCTGAGGTCCTAGTCCTGACTGCCAAATATTTCCAAATAATTTACCCATCTATAATAACATGGCTTATATTGAGGGAACAAAACCTTGGACTTATAGACAAGAACTTTAAATCAGCTGTTATAAACATGTTTTTAATAATTCAAGGAAACAAGTCTTAAAGGACTAAACAAAAATATGAAAGCAATCCTTCTTCATCAAGCAGACAATATTGAAAAAGAGAAATTACAAAAATAATAGAAATGCTGGAATTAAAAATATGGCAACAAATATAAGTTTTGTTAGGGGAACTCAGCAAATTCAGGTTGAAGGAAGAAAGAATCATCAAACTTAAGAATGGGTCAATATTTTGCAATCTAAGGAACCAGAAAAGGGGAGGGGGAGGAATTTTGAATAGTAAATAGCTTCTCAGAGATGTGTAGAGTACTATTAGTATTCAAGCATATGAAAAATAGAAATCCCAGAGGGAGAGGGGAGGGGGCGGTCTAAGACTGTATCACTCGGTTTCTCATTGCTACAACGTAATACCTGAAGCTGAGACTTCATAAAACAAAGAGGTTTATCTCAGTTTCTGGGCTGAAAATCCAGGCCTGGGTGTTCTCATTAACATCACGGCCTGAAGAGGGTTCCTTCTTGGAATCACAATATGGCAGAGAAGCAGAAAGGAAAATGGCTACATTAAGAAGGGAAGGATTGTATGGCAAGACAAGAACACAGAGAGCAAGAAGAGGCCACTTTAAAAAAAATAATAATTCACTCTTACGAGAACTAAGTGGATTCTCATGAAACTACATTAATCCCTTCCAAGGGGAGACCCCATGACATAATTACCTACCCCCAGTGCCATCTCTTAAAAGTTCTATTTTTTAATACGTTCACTTGGGGGACCAAGTTTCCATCACATGAATCTTTGGGAAATAAACATAGCGAAGTTATAGTGACTTAAAATGTCCTAGATTTGCTAGAAACCAAATTATATAGTCAAAAAGTTTAAGGAACTCTAAATATGATAAACAGGAAGAGACCCACCTCCAGACACAGTGATGTCAAACTGTCAAAAGTCAAAGAAAAAGAGATTCTAAAAAATAGCCAGAAAAAAGTTTTGCCACATGTAAGGAGTGCTCAATATGACTGACATCTTCTTATTAAAAACAACTGAGGCCAGAAGTCACTTCCAAAGTGTTGAAAGGAAAAAAGAAACAATTAAGTATTATATATTCAAAAAAAACCATGCTTCAGAAATGAGGACAAATGAAAAGGAATATAACAGAAGCAAAGATTAAAATGCTTGGCAATTAATGCATGCTCCCAACAAGAAATTCTTAATTCCTGCAGGCTGCAAAGTATCAGACCTCACTTGAGAAGGACCTGGCCAAGACCCCAACTGCCTGCATGAGGCAAACGGATGAAATAAGAAGCAGAGACAAATTTAGTAATGCATGACAGGGGGCTGAGAGGTCAATGCCCAGGGATGGACAAAGACAAAGATTCTAGAGACAGCCACTATTTATTGAATATATACAATAACCAAGGGGGTTATCCACTGATCTAGAGGTGGTGGTGACTGTAGGCTAATGAGGATCTTCATGTTGATGAGGACACAGGAAGAGATGGTAGGTTAAGAAACTCCCAGGTGAAACCCTATATCTCCAGCTGATGCCATCTTGCCTTGGGGGTGTCACAGCTTTGTGGTACCATTGAGGCCTCAACTGTGGCCAGAGGCACACAAAGTTATCTTCCCACATACTACAGCCAGCCTGCACCGCAAGGCACTAGGCCTCAGACAAACCCTAATCACAATTTAATTATGAAATGATTTTTTTTCTCCAAAAAATATGTAGAATGGTTCTTAACTAATTTCCTTAATGGACCTGGTAGCCTCTACAAAAACCAGGGAATAGAATTTATGGCCATGTAGAAATTTATGCCTGGACCTGCAGTCTCCCTGATGTTGAAAGACCCAGCTTTGTATGCACAACTTCCCTGCAGTTTTGATCTCAGACATTCCATCCAGATTCCTTGGGACTATGTCACCCAACCCCAAACCATATATATACACATTGCCTGCCCTGCAGTTATTCACTGATATCACTGATTTCAGCCTGCCTGGACCTAGGCACATTAAACCTACTCTTTCCCATGGTCACAAACTCCAGGTGTCTCTTTACATGTTAATTGGCCCAAAGAAATGACACCAGCTGGAAAATTCTTTAATCCCTATGAAGAAATGAAGATAAATGCATAAATATAAGAACAGTATAAGTATATTTTTATTCTTCTCTAAATAGCTTTAAAAGTCTATACATAAAACAACAATCATACAAATTTATTTAGGGATTTTTCACACAAAAATTTAATTAGCATGAAAATAATAATGAACACAAAGGAGAGCAAAAGAGAAAAATTACTGGAGCCAAGTTTCTAAGTATTACTGAAATTATTAGTATTAATTAGAAAAAGAATTAGAACTCAGCTGTTTTAAATTAACTTAGTTATTTTAATCCTTAGAGCACCCTCTGAGAAAATTAATTTTAAAAGGTGGACCTAAACACCAAGAAAAGAAGTAAACGAGTACAGAGTAAAAAATATATTTGACAGAAGAGATGGGAACAAAGAAGGCACAGAGGAACCTAAACACGAGTCACGTATAAAACAACAAAATGACAGGCATAAATCCAACCATTAATAATTACATTAAATGTAAATGGATTAAACGGCTTAATCATAAGGCAAGAACTGATGGATTGGATTAAAAAGCCAAGCTTCGGCTAATTATTATACAGCGTCAGGTCTAGGAGCCAAGCGCTGCTGCAGTACACAGCTCAGACTCCTAGTGACTCCCCAGTCTCAGCCCCCCTCCCCCATCTCATGCGCCGCCACGCCCAGTCTCATAGGCTTGGCATGCGACATGGGGGATGGAACCCAGGTCCTTGCGCTTGCTAGGCAGGCATTTACCCTGCTGCGCTATCAGCCTCAAGGGCAGGACATTTTACTGGGCACTTTACAGGAAAGGGGGTAAAGGGAGAAGAGAGCACCGCCCTGGTGAATCAGAGTAAGAGGCTCAAAAAAGTTGCTTGTTATCACTGAAAGAGTTCTATCGTATAGAACTACCAGTTTCTTTATTTATTCAACTTTCAAAAGACATTTTACTTAGGGCCAGCCTGATAGCTCAGTGGATTGAAGTGCCTGCTCAGGCAGAGTGCAGGGGCCTGGGTTTGATCTCTCACATTCCATGAGACTGGGGAGGCTGAAAACAGGAGAATCACTGCGAGTCCGATCGATATAGCAAGACCCTGTAGACCCTGTCTTAAATACAGGAAAACAACAACAAAAAAAATCTTACTTGCTTTCAAATTTGACAATTACTATATTAATAAAGCTGCTCTAAATCTGCTTGTGCAGGTTTTTGTGTTGAGGGGACCGGGAGATGGCTCAGTAAAGTAAGTACTTCCCTGGCAAGTGCAAGGGCCTGAGTTCAATTCCCAGTTTTGCAAAAAAAAAAAGTTTTTGTGTTGACCTAAATTTTCTGTTCATTTGGGCGAATAGTACCTAGAAGCACGATTGCTGGATCATATAATAGGTCTCCTTAGTTTTGTAAGAAATTGGCAGAATGCCTTTGAAAGTTCAGTTAAGGGTAGCCCCGCTAGGCCTTCCTGTGGTTCAAATTAGACATTGACTCTGAGTAATCCTTCACCCTTAGCACCAAATTTTGCATTCCCCTCAACCGTGAATGCGGGAGCCAGTCACTCCAAATGCTTACCCATATTTGGTGTCCCGGTGTTTTAGATTTTAGTGATTCTACTAGATATGTAGTGGTGTTGAGCTGTATTGATTTGTTCCTCACATGTGGTATGACTTGTCATAGTTGATGACCATGCATGGTGTCAAGGGTGAAGGATTACTCAGAGTCAATGTCCAAACACCTCAGCATGAGAAAGTCTCATGAAGATGACCTGAGCTGAAGAACTTGTGGCTTTTTATCGATAGAACCAGAAAGCAAGGATAAAAGAAAAAAAGTTGTCTAGGTAGGAACTCATGTAAGGAACAAGGGAAGGTTAGAATGATCTGCTGAATGACCTTGGGACCAATTTGAATCAGAGCATGTAGAGGACAAGAGTCAGAACATTCATTTTGTAAAGCAATGTATTTTGGTCCTACCTGTGGCCCTGTAGGCTATCTTTTAATATCTAACCACGCATTCTGGGAGGTCTGGGGCAGATGGCTCCGAAAGTCCTATACCTCTGCATATCCTTCTCATACATACCTTTGACCAAGACCCCCACAATCTACAAACTGTGAGCTAAAATAAACCTTTTCTCCTTGAACTTTGGGAGTCACATAATCTGTCCCACCAATGGAAAAGTAACTAAGTAACCCTTCAATGTTGTGGCTTGTCTTCTCATTCTCCTGACAGTGTCTTTCAAAGAATAGAAGTCTTTTTTGTGTGTTTTGAATGAAGCTAAATTAGTCAAAGGATGCTTTCTTACTTTGGGTCATTATGCAAAGAATCAAAATCTAAATCAGAATATAAACCCATCTGTAAAACCTAACTTGGCAATATATTTTTATGACACTTGGTTGAACTACAGCCAGTGAATGTGTTAACAGGTTCTTGAGTTCTGTTGACTCCTTCTAGAGATTTTCTTTTCTAAATTCCTCTTTTCATGAACAAAGAATTGTCTTGTCATGAACAAAACAAACACAAAGGGTAGTGATCTTTCACATTAAAGGTAGAAAAATAAATATGCTTTTCAGAGTGAGTGCAGGCCAACTAAAATTAGGAAAAAACCACACGGTGCACTCTATAGGGTGAGAACAGGCCACTGTGAAGGAGAGAGCACAGTGGCTAGGAACTTAATGGCAGTATGTTTTGTATTCCTCACCCCTCAGGGTGACGTCAGGTCTAGGCCTTCTTCCCAAAAACCTACTTGAGTTCATGTGGGAAGAACTGAAGACAGAACTTTCTGACTGGCTCCATGTGCAGGGCATGGGCACTTGTCTCCTTCATCTTTGTGGTTAGCAGGTCACATCTACTTGCCTGCTGGCTGGCCGTGCCCTCATCTCTGGCCTCAAAGGTAGCCAAACTTTACTTAGTGATAAGCAGCTAACTGAGCAGACTATGTAAATAGGCCATTGCTAACCTACTGATACAGGGAGAAAAACTAATCTCAGGCTGATGACCTCCAAATGATATAGGGAACCTCCAAATGACATAGGGAAAAATGATCTCCTGACCTGACATGGACAAAATCGTGTTCTCTAAAACCAAAAAATGAATTTTAGGAACAAACAGAGGTTATGAGCAGAATATTTACTCAGGGAAAGAAAGCTCCTGTTCGAGAGAGGGACAGGTGGGGCACCCGAGAGGGTAGTCCCTGGGAAGCTGTATCTTCCAAGAACTTTTTATAGTGTAAAAAACCATATGGGGCAAAGGAGGAGAAAATGGAAACTCACTTAGGTGGATATGGGGTGGGACAAAGCTATGATCAGCCAATAGGATTACAAGCACCATTGCTCAGGTAAAATTGATTAAGTCCAGGACCAAATGGGGAAGTCAGTCACGTAGCAAGTGGGCATGAATGTAGAACAGAACTTTATGAGGTAGCCATCCAGTAGTAGTGGATTAATGATTCTTCAGTCTCCCTTAGGGTGATAATCAATCTTGGATGCCAATCTTTAGGGAGGTTGGTATTTGTTTGATCCTTGTTCTTTAGGTCTGGCCCACGGTGGGAGCATCTATCTCTCCCATAGTTGCAAAATATCTGGTCTTCTGTGTTATCTCTTTCAGGGCCTGGCCCTGTCTGACTGCCTATAATATTTCTATGTAACCCTGCTGTCTGCAACACTATAACAAATCGAGCTGTTTTTATACTTCATTTCCCTTTGTTACCTGCCCATATTGTGGAGTACAACCCCCTGAAACTTTTCTGCTTTTCAGGGTTATCTAATTTCTGAATCATTCTTTCTGCAATTAAACTCTGTCACATTCATTTCATCTAAGGGCTTTCCTTTTAAGTTGTTTATTTTAACAGCATATGTACCTCAGCTATCCATGGAAATCGCCCAGAGAAATGAGTAGATCTCAAAGAGATGTCTTAGAATGCAGGCTTACATAGCATCTTAAATCAAAGACTAAATTTTTAGAATGACAAGACTAAGAAAAAGTATTCTGATGTCCTAATGGTAACAGACTGTAGGATGAGAAATACTGGTAGATAAAGGAAATTTATAAAGCGTTAATGTGTTCCTCCAATGTTGATCTCTAGGCCAAGACAACTGGCTTCAGCAATCAATCTCTGTACTTCTTTTCCTGGTGTGGCAAGGGGAGGAATACCTTGATAAATTTGTTTCTTGGTTTGAAGAAACTGGAGGAGAGCAGACCTTTTCCTCTATGATTTTTCTTAGTTGCTTTTTAGCTCAAAAGTTTCAGTGACATTTCCTGAAAGAGTAGAGCTGGAATGCCTTAGGCTGCTCTGCATGGGAGATTCTGGTTAGAACTCGAAAGACTAGAAGGCTGATAAAGAATGGCTCTGGAGACTTCTTCTGGGAACTCTGAAATGCTGTGAGTCTGGCCAGAAGGGAAGCCCCAGTGAAGCTGTGGATGACACAGATAGAGCAGAGGAGATATTGATTACAAAGACAGAATGGGAGAATATAAAAATGGCTGGAAGGCATCACACAGAGCAGTATGTCTCCACCTCTTGCAGCCTCAAAACTATAAAAGGGAAAGACTTTGCTTTGAGGAGAAAGCCATAGAACTCCATGTTCCAGAACTGCATCAACCACAATGTGCTCCAAAATGGCAGTGGTGGATACACCGGGTTCTAAATATTGGCAGCACAGAGAATTTGTTCCTCAGAATCAGGTTCAGATTGCTCAGCAATCCAGGCACTCAAACCCTACAGCTGAGAGAGAAAAAAAGCCTGGCTACTGCTCCACCTGGCAGTGAACCTTAATATCATCCACATGGTACTAGTTTTAGGCGCATGCAGAATGCAAGAGTTCTTAGGTTTAAAAGGATTCCATTCAGATTTCAGAAGAAATCTGGGAGGCCAGGAAGTATGCTCCTGAGAGGGCAATATGTGAAGCTGTGAGGGTAAAGCCAGAAGTTCAGTGGAGACAACAGAAGTTTAGAGAAGCAAGGCACATGGACTGTCTGAGGAAAACTGCAAGGATTGAGCAGAGTGGGCCCAAGAGAGAAGGCATGGGAGCTACAGCCCCGAGAAGTATCATACACATGTAGGAGCTTTGAGCTCACAGCTTGCCACAGATTGCCTTTGATGTTGATGTTGCATGTGAAACTACAGGACTTAATGTTTGCCCTGCTGGATTTTGAACTTGCTGTGGTCCTATTCTTCTTGCTTTGGAAATGTCTATCTTGTGCCATTGACTGTTGGACGTATTTAACCTTTCAATTGTACAGGGAGCTCATAGTTAAGAGTTTGCCATAGATCTGAGAGGAGACTTGGGGCTTGGGCTTTTCAGCAATGCTGAAACTGTAGGACTTTGGCAACTCTAAGAGATGAAAATGTCTTTTGCATGAAAGGTTTTACATTTCTGTGATGTGCCAAGGGCGGAATGTTATGGTTAGTGTCTCGATGTCTCCTGAAAGTCTCATGCAGTGATGACATGGACTTCTAGACATTATGATTAATTCCTGGTCCAATACTGGGATTACAGGTGTGAGTGGTATAACTACCCTGGGCAGGTAGCTTGAGTACAGTATAAGAGAGGGAAAGAAGTTTGCTTTTTTTTCTTTTCTTTTGGTGGACCCAGGAATTGAACTCTGGCCCTTATGCTTGCCAGAGAGGAGCTTATTCTACTGGACCATCTCCCCAGTCCCGGAAGCTTGCTCTGGCTCCTCACTTTTTGCTCTTGCTGCTTTTGTTGTCTTCCACCATCCATGAACTGTTGCCCTTTGTCTTGTGCCATGCTGTGCTGGAGCCAGTCAAGTATGGACTGAAACTTCCCCAAATTGTGAGCTAAATAAACATATTTCTTTTTAACTTGGATGTTGGGTATTTTGTCTCAGTAACAAGACAAAAATAATGAAGACAGACATCAGAAGAGGCCTCCCACAAAGTATCTCAAATGAGTTGAGATTAAGTATGGATTTGGGGCTTTCAACCTTTCCTGGTGACTGGGGTCTCTGTGCAGTGTAGAAGTGATACTTAATTCCCAGTGATGTGGCAACTCCCTGTGTGATTTAAGATTTGAAAGAGGGTCCGTTATCACTCTGGATAGATTAAGGTAGTCAAAGTGTAGGGATTAGTTCTTTAAAAAGGATTTTAAATACCTCAAGAGCCTGGTTTGACCTGGCAGGGAAGACCTCTATCCATGTGATAAAGGTGTACATAAAACCCAAGAGGTGTGTATGCCCCTTACTCAGGGCATGTGAGTGAAGTCTATTTGCCAGTCTTCTCCAACGGGGATCCACACCTATGTATTCATTTAGAAGATGGAGAAGGTGAGTCTGTGAGTTATGGTTGGCATGTACAGAACATCCCTTGTAGACCTGGGCTACATTATGGCCTTCAGGCTCTACAAAGAACCTATATAATACAGTGGTGGTGGCATCTCAACCTAGGTGCAGGACATCATGTACGGTCTTAATGACTTTCCACTGTATTCACTGTGGCAAGAACAGTCAGAGTTCTATACACCATCATTAGGCCTTTTGAGTTTCTTCCTCATTGTAAATGTTCTAAAGCTCTTCCATATGGTATCTTGGTTCTAAGTCCGGATCTTGGAATGGAGTTGTTGATGGGCCAGAATTATGTTGATTAGGTCAACATAATTAGGGTCCCACCCTAATTGCCAGTGGGACCTTTCTTAGTGAATTTTCTTGGAATATAGGGCCCACAGAGGCTTGATATCCCTTGCAATGGTCAACTTCTGCCTCACTTGGGGTATTTAGTGCCTTGAGAAATTTGAGGCTCTGGTCCATGTTTTATTGGAGACTTGTGACTAGTCAAAAGCCCTCTTTCTTTCCCAGTGACATTAGACTGGAAGATCCCCATAAGCATCTGTGGTCAAAGGTTTCTGGCTGTCTTACATCTCAGTGGGCAGCACCTTTGAAGCATCTAATGCAAATTCTTGGTAATTCCAGATGTCCGTAGGACATGCAAAAATTCCTTTTCCTTTCCTGTGCTTGTGGATGACAGCCTGGGGTTGAGCTGAATTGCTGTAGTTCTTCTGTTTTAGGAAGCTGAGTTAGAGAAAAATATTATAGGCAGTCAGCCAGGCTGAGCCCTCCAGGGTGCCAGTATGGAAGAGAAAAATACCTTGCAACGGTGGGAGAGACAGACACACCAGCTGTGGGCCTGATCTCAAGACTCAAGATCAAACAAATGCATATCTCCTTAAGGAATCCCGTGAGGGATTAATATTCTAAACAGGTTTTTGCCACTTTCAAAAAGCCATAAACAGACACTAATCCCCTACAGGAAGAGCCCCTATTCTGTATTTGTTCCTGCTTGCTGTGACTTGCTTCCCCATTTGATCCAGATTTAATCAATGTTCCCTGTGCAATTATGCATTTAATTTTATTGGTTAACCATAATTTTTTAGCTTTCTAGTTGGGCTACAAATAAAGTCATCTACACACTTTAATAGACCTCCCCTTTTTAATTTTAGGTGTCTCAGGTCTTGGTGGGTGATATCTCTAAAGACTTGAAGCAAGACATTACATAAATACTGTAACATTCTATTTGTTTTACCCTCCCATTCAAATGTAAACACATATTGGGAGATGGAATATTCAAAGATAAAAAAGAAGGCATATTTGAGATTAAAGACAGAATCATTTAATGTGTTCTGGGATCTGTGCTAGAACAGTGATGAGTCTTCTATTCTTTTTTATTTTTAATGTATTTAGTACAGGGTCTACAGGGTCTCACTCACGATTCTTCTGCTTTCAGCCTCCCAAGCACTGGGACTACTGTCTCGGGCCACCATGCCCAGTCTCCATCCCTGTCTCAGCACATCCTAAGGCAGGGCTGGCAAGGCACACTGAAGATCAAACCCTGGCCACTGCGCTCCACCTAAGCAGGTGCCTTCATCAGCTGAGCTATCTGGCTGGCCCTTGAGTCTTCTATTAATGGGTGAATGGATACCACTGCCTCATTAATGACTCTGAGATCTGAACTAGGTGATATTCTCCTTATGGCATGACTACTGGTATGTATTGCATATGCACTAGCATATGTACGAGCACAGCACCAGTAATCCTATGGCCAAGTAATGAACTTTAACACCAATCTAGTTTGTTTCTTAAGGAAATACTGTCTTCTGTGAGGACCCAGATTAGCATCCTTTAGCAGAATTACTACTGGAGTCGGTTTGACAGCCCTCCTCAAGTTAGCATCATAATGATATAGGGAAATGAAACTCCCAACCTGAAAGATACCTGGGATGAGTGCATATTCTCTAAAACCCAAGAAAGAATTTTAGGAAGAACAGAGATTAAGAGCAGAATATATTTATTGAAGGAAAGAAAGCTTCTGTCTGAGAAAGAGACAGAAGGGGACCTGAGTGCTTTGCCAAGGAATCTGCTGGGGTTTTTAAAAGGGATTTTTAAAGAGCAAAACCATGAGCTGAGGTGGGCCTAAGGTGAAAGACATGGGAACTCACACATGAGGTGGGGCAAAACTATGGTCAACCAATAGATTAAAAGAGCAATTGCTCAGGTAAATTCTATTAAGTCAGGGATCAAAAGAGGGAAGTGAGTCACAAAGCAAGGAGGTACAAGTACAGAATGGGAGCTTTTCCTGTAGGGGGTTGGGGTAGTGACTTCCTGGCTTTCTCAAGGTGATAGAGACATTTAAAATATCAGTCTTTGTTGTTTATCGTTAGGGAGGTATGCATTTCTTTGATCTTTTGCCTTGAGATCAGCCCACAGCTGGAGTATCTGTCTCTCACACACTTGCAAAGTGTGTTGTCTTTCACACCAGCTCCTTTGGGAGCCTAGCCCTGTCTGACTGCGTACAATATTTCTATCTAATTTAGCTGCCTGCAACAACACCAGGCTTGGGAATCAATGTTTGGCAGAGACATTGGGCTCAATGAGGTCAGGCTGGCTGGGTCCCTAGTAACCAAGACACGGTTAGCAGAAGTCTAATATCAAAGTGACCCTGAGTAGGAAGAGTATATGTCTTCTAATTATTAGTATGGGGTATTCTGTATCACCACAAAGCCAGTTTGGAAAAGGAAATCTGTCAAATGGCAGTTCAGAGTGGAGATAAGGAAAACTGTCAGTTTAACTCCCTGGAGTCCCACAACAGCTTTAGAATGGGATGAAGCTCACCAGATAAGAAACTAGGATGAATAAGCTGCTACATTATCACATAGTACTACAGTTAGTTTGGCCCCAACATGTAGTATTACCTGGGGCTCCTGTGAGTCAATTATGCTCTTCTTGTACAGGAACCTTGCAGGTTGCCTGGGTACCATCACCGCTCACTGTCTAAGCCTCCTTCTCTGGTCACCATGGTGAGGGATGATCCCAGCCCTCCCTGGGAATAGGGTAGTCCCTTTCCTGATGCTAAGGGTCTTCTGCGTTCTGCAAAGGGTCTTCTGTCAGGGCTCACAAAGGTTTGGTTTGAATGCTCTGAGAGCATTCCTTTGTCCAGTGTCCTGTCTGCCTGCACTTGAAGCATTCTAACTTGCTTCACTCTTTAGATTACACCAGCCTCCCCTAGTGTTGTGGGCTTTGTATAAGCCTTATTAAATGGGGTGAGCATGGCTTTAGCTTGCCTCCTTTCTTTAGGAAGTGGACACTTCCTAAAGGAGTAGAGCTGCACTGGGCTTTGATGTTGAGTTCCCTGATCTGAGGCCCTATGGTAGGTAGACCCAGACTTAGCTCAGGGTGGACTCAGGAGATGGCCTTTATTTCCTTTAGGTACTGACTCCAGACGCTGAGGAGATAGCCTGTGTGGAAGATGAGATGGGAGGGAATTCGCTGTACCATCAGCTTCTGATGGACGATGATTTCTTGGATATAGCTAGGTTTGTGGAAGAGGGCCATAAGTGCTAGGGTACCTCTGACATCTATCCTACTCCTTACAACAAAGATATCATTAAGATATGGCATGATATATCAGACAGTCAAGGGGTGGACACATCTCATTTCTTCCAAGTGGAAACAGCTTTTTTTTTATTATTACACAGGATCATAAAATGATCTCTTTGAAGGTTCTTAATGTGGAAACTTCAGTGCTCAAAAAGACATGGGAGTGGGGGAACTGAGAAGAAATAAGTGAGGTGGTTCCCATCTATGGATAGGAAGAATAAAAATTAGGTTCCAGGATTCTAGCAGGCTTCTCCCCAGTCAGTCTCCAGTAGTAGGGCCATGGCAAAGCATCTCCTGCTAGCAGGCCTGACGCTAGCTAGGTCAGTCTCCATTAACAGAGACTAGACAGTTCCTCTCCTAGAGATTCTCCAGCTCTTACATGAGGCATCTCCTAGAAGAGCAGAAACCTTAGGCTGGATGTCGCTAGCCTTAAGTGAGCACCAGTGCTACTTCCTTTGGACCAGTTGGCTTTCCCCTATACACAACTCGTCTTCTGGTCGAAGAGCCCAGAATTGGGATGCCTTGTTGGCTGGAGGATGCGTGCAATGTCCAATGAGTTCTCTGGGCTGCAGTGTAATGAAGCCCCTTGGCTGTGGTCCAGTGAGTTCTCCTGAAGTTTGATGGTGTCCTCCTGGCTGGCTCAGCAGATGTTATAGTTGAATGGCCACTCATAGTCCAGATTCCTCTGCATAATGAAAAAAGAATACTAAGTGTGCACCTAAGAGTAAGTAGTAAGCAGCGATGTTTATTGAGGATCACAAGGAATTGTGTTCAGAGCCAGTTCACATCAACAGAGGTATAATACAAACCAAGAAAATGTGGCGTGGTGCACCAGTCAAAGGTAGCAGCAGCAACAGGTATGAGGAAAGAGGGGCTGATAAATCAAACTTTCAGAATTTAAAGGTCACAGTGCCAGTGCTTTGGCACTTGTGGGCTGACATAGGGCATGGGCTCAACTAGGATTTTGTTTCATTTTCTGCACCTTTTAGGAAAATGGAAGCAGAAATCACCTTTGGGTGCTGTTCAGAGTTAAATGGAGGGAAGGGAGCAACTCAGCTCCTCTGTGTCTAACTGGACTAATTGCTCTGACAGTTAAACATACCAGATAAGTGTCAGCCAAAACAATATATAAACACATCAGCAGCTTGCCATGCTACATAAACACCTGGAAGCTTGTGGTCACCACTTTCAGCACCCCTTGAAATTTTAGAGGCCAAAAGTAACTGCATTAATCTCATGGTGGCTCATTAAATTCAACATTAAAATATTTATCCAATTTTTTTCTTTTTCTTTTTCTTATACATTTTTTTTTCTTTTCTTGTTGTATACATTTTTGTTTTTTGATGGACTCTGTATTAACTTGCTCAACTTCAGTTTCAGGAAATGGGCAATTTTACTTTCTAATGGTTTCAAGTCAGAGGAGTGAAAATAAATTAGAAATATTAGTTTGGAGAGTTGTTGCCAGTTATTAAAGGAAACTAGAAGAATTCAAGGTCGAGTTCAGTTTAACAAAACTTCAAAAACATCTGATGTGGATAAAGTCTGGGTTATATGTCCACTACACTTTCTTATTGGAACATAATTTTTTGCATGATAGCTACTCCTATTTCTTCTAAAGATGGTCACAGCAAGGCTGTTGCAAAACAAATCTGGTCTTCCTAAACATGGCCTGCATGTTCACAGAGGCCACTCTTAACTATTCAAGGATGTGCTAAGTATGAGTATACAAGGAAGCTACCCAAAACCACGGAAAGAAGAATTTGAAAAGACCAGAGGGAAAAGTGCCCAGGCTTCACAGAGAAAAGAACAGTGCATTTTCTTACATAACATACTCACCTGGAAGATTAATGACTCAGGAAACACTGGCTAGAGTTCTAAGGAAGTTGGCACTTTGTGGAGGAAGTAGCACCAGAATGACCACTGCTCTAGATACAACTGACAAACCATACAGCTAAAATCCAAAGGGACCAAGCTATTTTGAAATACTTTAACTGTATTTCAGAACAAAACTGAAGATGATAGATGTACTGATGGAGGATTTGACTGAACTGGTTGGCATGTCTCTCCATCCCCTATGTGGAATATATAGGAGGCAAAAAGAAAGCACAAGGGATTTATCCCATACTGTTCATTAAATTAAAAGAGCCCCAAGAGGATGTTTTCCTTCCTTCCTTCCTTCCTTCCTTCCTTCCTTCCTTCCTTCCTTCCTTCCTTCCTTCCTTATTCCCTCCCTCCCTCCCTATCTTTGATCTCTCTCTCTCTCTCTCTCTCTCTCTCTCTCTCTCTCTCTCTCTCTCTCTCTCTCTCCCCTTTCCCTGGTGTGTGTGTGTGTGTGTGTGTGTATGTTGCATCATGCTTATGATTTTCTTTCCCAGTACTGGGGATGGAACCCAGTGTCTTCACATGAACTATATTTGTATTTTCACTCTTCTGGGGTAGGATTTTGCTCAGTCATTAAGTTGCCCAGGCTAGGCTTAGATGTTCAATTCTACTGTCTCCACTTTTCAGTATGCTGGAATAATAGGATTGCTACCACATCCAGCTGTATGTTCAGGAATTCTGAGGTACAAGGAGGGTTGAAAAATATAGGATACTCCTTCATGGCTAGAACAGGATTTTTCCAAAGTATTATAAAAACTACATTATAAATAAAATTATAAGAGCTCATTTTCTCATGGGCATTCTCCTACTGTAGTAGATTATTTATTTTAATTTTTTTGAAGTAGATTTTTAAAGCTGAAAGTTTATGTTATAAACCAAAAGAATATGTTCTATAATGTTAAGGCAGGGTTAGGGATATAGCTCAGTGGCATAAGCACCCGACAAGTACTAGATCCTGAGTTCTTTCAATCTGTAATGTTATGAGATACATTACTGGTTTTGTGCATGGCTCCTAGATCATCCCCCTCACTCTTAAGCAGGCCATTCAGAGTTTTTTTCCCTTCAGGATGGATCATACAAGCTCTACTTCCACAAACCTGCCTTGTGTGAGAGACAGAGAGTGGCAAGGTGGGGAGTGAGAATGTTGCATAAGAAGACAGAGAGGAAGCTGAGCAGACAGGTCTTCCAGGGTCTCTTGACTTGATCCACTAGCATTAGACATGCAACAAAGCTTGCATGAAAGCTCAGAGGGACAGGAGTCCTCCAAATAAATTGTGCCAGAACTAAACTGGATTATAGAACACATAGCTGGTATCTGATACAGGAGAATTTATTGCATGCTTGCCAGTGGGGATAAATATACTTTTCAATCCTAGAAGGATTCAGATGACTCCGTTAATAACTGCAACTCCCCACTCCACAGGATTAGTGCCAGCAAAAGCAGTGTCTGACTCCTGACTGATGGTGCTCTTGCCTTGTCTAAAAATGCAGAGATCTCAATTAGCTGATTTTTTGTGAAATGAATCCCAATTCTATACCCAATATGCTAATGCACACAGTATGTTGGTAGGGTTCTGTTTTCTTCTGCTTTTGTTGGCAGACTAAAAATTGCACTTACTCATGGCCTACACTGACTTGAGATTCCAGAAATCCCTTATAGATAAGTAAATAGAAAGATTTAATGAAATGAGAATGTTGGAGTGTATTTGTTGTTACATTGAAGCCATGAAGATAAACTTGTTATAAAAGCACTGAGAAATTCATTAACGAGGATAAGGCAGTAGGAACATATTTGAAAAGTACCATAGTATCTGTCTTCTATGCCAGAAGTGAAGGTGGAAATTCTTTTTTTCTTTCTTTCTTTATTTATTTTATTGAAATACAAATGTCAATCAGACAGTTTCAAGACACCTTAACCATACAGATTCGATGAATTAATACATTGCAAACTGTTTTCATAATGTTTTGGTATAATACAAGGTGCATACATGATATTATATTTACAGATATTATTTTAGCAGATATCTCTTATCAGTGAATTAAGAGTGTAGCTGCTTACTTATCTTATTTTTATACCTGAATTATATCAAAAATTCAATAATTATTTACCTAGTGGATGACCGTAGTACTAGAAGCTGACATAATATCCTGTCCAACCACCATTAGTGCAGATCTTGCCTCTCATAGAATTATGTAGAAGCACAGCAAATAAATATATGAAAAAATGCTCCACATCGCTAGCCATACGTGAAATGCAAATAAAAACAACACTGAGATATCACCTCATCCAGAAAGAATGGCTATCATAAGGAAATCAACCAACAAATGTTGGAGAGGTTGTGGGGAAAAGGGAACACTTCTCCACTGCTGGTGGGAATGTAGACTGGTACAACCATTGTGGAGGTCAGTGTGGAGACTCCTCAAAAGAGTAGGTCTAGAAATCCCATTCAAGCTGGCTATCCCCCTACTGGGAATTTTCCCAAAGGATCTGGATACATTGTATCATAGAGATACATGTGTACCTATGTTTATAGCAAGGTGGAAATTCTTGAAAGTTTCTGTTATTTTAATAAGGATGATGCCATTCTAGGGTGGCAGAGACATTAATGAACAGCACCTGATTATCAGAGACAGCTTGGACTGATTATTTTATTTTATTTTTTTGTCTTTTTGAGACAGGGTCTCACTATGCAGTTCAGGCTGGCCTTAAACTCACGTTGTAGCTCAGGCTGATCTCGAACTCACAACAATCCTTCTGCCTCAGCCTCCCGAGTGCTGGGATTACAGGCATGCGCCACCACCCAGCTTGAACTGATTATTTTAATAAGCATGGTGTAATTACAAAGGTTTAACACACTGGAGTTGTTAGCATTGAGTAGTTGGCCATAGAGTCCCTTGTGCTGAAATAAGAGAGTTGTCTTTTTGTTTGGTCAAAGAAAGCCTTCTTTGCAGGTAGAGCCTTTGTTGCACATTTGCTTAGGATACAAATATCCTCATACTTTCTGCTCTTTGTAAGAGATCCCTTCACATAGGTCTTTCCCTTGAGAACAGCTTTTCCAATTCATTATGAATCCTCATATACTATTTCTTTCCCTGTATATCCTACCAAATCATAAACTCCTTACTATGTATTATTATACAGCTGTTCCTCAGGCTATCTTTCCTTTCAGCAAAAAGGAAAAGAGATGGTATACTTAAAGTTCTACCTATTGGAAGGAATTCCCCATTCTTTGACTGCAAGGTCAACCCTTTGTAGTGATACTGCAATGAAGAAGTCCATTTCCAGCTTTCATGCAAAACTATGAGCTAACTCCCTTCTCTTTGGGGGATGGTGGGCGGAGATGGAACAAAGGGCTCATGTGCTCTAGGCAAATGTGCTCTGTCACTGAATCACATCCCTAGACTTGTCACTTTTCCCCAGTCAATTGGTAATAGACAATACTCTGTGGCTTAGGCATAGATGTGAGCAGGAGCAGTGACTCCAAGAGTGATAGGTACCAGCTTATCTAAAGTACTTTTAGGTCCTGCTCAAGCCTAATCTCAAATGCAATATTTCACAAGATGAAAGTGAGTCCATGGTGTGCTGGACTCTGATCTAGAAGGACAGACACAAAATTTATGTGAGGCAGTTGGTATCCTATAGCCAAAGAGCTGTCCACTCTCTTCTGTGGCCCAATAGCAAGCCAAAAATCTAATTTTCAAAATAAGCATAATAAACTTTCAAAACTTTTTGAAACTTTCAATCCATAGTAAGATAGGGCAACAGGATGTGGGGAACTCCCAAGAAGAAGGACACTGCCAATACAGCAACCTTCATCACTGTACAACAGAAAAATGTTATATTGGCTCAACCAGAAACTCATTATTTTCAATCTTTCATTTGAATTTAGTGTTCTTTGCAGGACCAATCAGAATGCTCTTTTCAATCCTTCATTTGCATATGGAGGACAAGATCCATCAAAAAAAAAAAAAAAAAAAAAAAAAAAAACCAATGTTTGATCTTGAGAAGCCAAAAGAAATTTTTTGAAAGAACATTTTATACATGGTGTGATGTCAAGTGAGTGTTTGATAGAGTGACCGCCTCAGTGACTTATTTGCATTAAAGATACAACTGGGGAATTTATGATAAAAAGACCCCTTCTCCTTCTCCTTAGGACCATTGTGGACCTTTGCATCCACCTACTCTCATTCTACAGAGCACGCTTCTTTTGGTCTTCAGCCAATGTAAACTTTTGCTTGTTTTTCTGTGCATCTTGTCCAGTTCTTTTTCAGGACACCAAGAACCTAGAAAGAAGCCCTATAAGGCTTTCTGTCTGGTAAGAATGGAACAACTTGATTAGCTATAAATTTTTATTTTATTTTTTTCAGGTGTTGGAAGATAGAATCTAAGACCTCATTCATGCTAGGAAAACATGCTATCAGTGAGCACCACCCCAGCTCCAAGCCATTGACATTTAAAAAAAACACTGGATTTTGAGTATAAACAGGATGACCATACAACCTATCAGCCTAATTAGAATGTTCTGAATTGAAAGAAGGCACTGTAAAAATATGTTGGGACAGCAGGCATTAATTAAAACTATCTCAAAATAAATGGTTCACCCAATCCTAAAAACTATGCAATTTATTTATTTACTCTGCACCCTCCAAAGTGCTCCCAATTTGATCCTTAATTAGCTTATTAAACTTCAAGGGAAGACATCTATATTTGGGGGAAAATAAATACTTAATCATTTATCAATCTTTAATGTGCAAGAGAAGTATTTGGATAGATTTGTTAAAAAGTATTGTCAAGCTTGATGGTTAGAATTCCTAACTCAAAACTACAAATGGGGCCTGGGAAATTGCATTTTAACAAATTTCCTGATGATATTGGTGCAGTTGATTCAGGGACTGACTTTAAGATACAATTGATTTACAGAGAAAAAAGAAAAACAAACAAAAACAAGCCCAGGGCCTGGGAGATAGCTCCGCAGAATAAGCTCTTGCCTGGCAGGCAGGCACAGGGTCCTGACTTCAATCCCCAGCACTGAAAACAAGAAACCCAACTGAATGTTCTGTTTTTTCCCACAGCAATCTACATTATTAAAAGGTGACTGACCAATTTTTTTTCACTGTATACATATCTTTATTCTCAGAATTGTTACACAGATTTAATGCAAACCCAATTAGAATACTATTAACATACTTCACAAATCTAGAGAAAACATTCCTAAAATTCATTTGCAACCAGAAGAAACCTAAATAGTAAGTGAAATTCCAGGCAACAAGGAGAAGGTAGGAGGCATCACAATCCCTGACTTGAAATTGTATTATAAAGTTTTTACAAAAGATCTAAACATGTTCACTGGAAGAAAGACAACCTGTTTAATACATGGTGTTGGAAAAATTGGCTCCACATATCCTGAAGGCAAAAATGAGACAAATATCTATCATCATGTACTAAATGATGGTCAAAATGGATCAAATATTTAAACATTAGAACAAAAACATTAAATCTACTGGTGGAGAAAATAGGTAGAAATCTTGAAGACATAGGGGTAGGTAGAGAGTTCATGACCAAAAACCAAACTGCAAAGAATCAACAACTGGGACTTCATTTTTTAAAAGTTTTTGCATATCAAAAGAAATCACCAACAGAATAAAAAGAAAATCCACAAATTGAGAAAAACTTTAGCTGCCTGTCCCTCAAACAAAAGACTTCTACCTAGAACTTCTAAAGAATTTTTTTAAAATCATGCCTCCAGAATGGCCACCCTCTGTGACCCAAACTTAAGTTCTGGTCTCTTGCTTTCCTTCCGGGGCAGAATGAGTGTCACCAACTGCTTCACCACCTTCTCCACCAACTACCGGGCTCATTCTGGGCCTTCAGCCAACGGGGCGGGTGGGCCATCAGTGCTGCCAGCGTCTATGCCAGGGCCAGGGGCTCGGACCCCGGGGTCTCCATGCCTTTCTCCACCATCCTCCGAGGCGACATGACATCTGCGGGTCTGGCCACGGGAGTGGCTGGGGGTCTGGCTTGCATGGGCAGAATCCAGACTGAGAAGGAGACCATGCAGGACCTGAACAACCACCTGGCCTTCTACCTGAAGAGAAGGAGGAGCCTGGAGATAGAAAATCAGAGGCTGGAAAGCAAGATCTTGGACACCTGGAGAAGAAAGGGTTCCCGGTCAGAGACTGGGTCCCTTACTTTAAGAGCATCAAGGAGCTGACGGTTCGGATCTTCATGAATCCTGTGGACAACACCCACATCATCCTGCAGATTTTTTTTCTGCGATGTTTTATTTTATTTTATTTATTTTTATTAATTTTATTGAGAAACAAATAGCAATGAGACAATTTTTTTTTTTTTTTTTTTTTGTCTTTTTGAGACAGGGTCTCACTATGTAGTTCAGGCTGGCCTTAAGCTCACTTTGTAGCTCAGGCTGGTCTCGAACTCATAACAATCCTCCTGCCTCAGCCTCCCGAGTGCTGGGATTACAGCCTTGCGCCACCAAGTCCGGCGAGACAATTTTAAAAGAGATTAGTAGGACAGTTTCAATAATGAATACATTGCATATTCTCTTCATAGTGGTTATTCATAGTACAAGATGTAGACATGATATCCTGTCCAAACACTATTAGTACAAATTTTTCTTCTCATTTAATTAAAACAAAGTAGCTATATATTTATCCTAACTATTTTGTATATACAGATAAATGATAATTCGTTTGTATCCCCTTTCTTTGTTTAGTTTGGTCAGAGATGGGTATTCCACTGCCATTTAAATATTGTAGGTACGTGAATTCAGCAAAATATTCCAATACAATCCAGTAGTCCATAATATTAGTGGGTTATCTGTAGGACTGGTAATGTCAGAGTTGTTGACTTGAACCTTTTACAGTCAGCATATTAATATAGCTTTACTTTTTATACTTTGTTCTTATACTTTTCTGCTGGATGATTAAGACCAAGATAAAGCAAGACCTATATAATGAGAAATGTAACTTTTGTATCAGATAAGGTCAGTCAAATACCCTCAGGATTTATCCTGAAACCCTGTACCGAAGTTTGTAGATCCTTTGTCAGTATCAGCATGTGAATGAGTCATGGCCATTGCTTGACCAATTTGCTCTCTGGGAAAGCCTGAGAGAATGTTTTCTCTCCATGTGGCTCTCCTTAGGCACACTATACACCATCTATCACTTTGCTCTGTGGCTCCATCATCTCCTTGATCAGAAAATTTGGGGCACAATTAAGTTCCATGATGTTACAGTACAGGTTCTCTTATGTCCTGAGTTCTTACTGACCTTGAAAGGCTAGGGCCAAAATTTTGGCTGTTCTTGCAGCCCTTCTTTTTCTCTAATTTTTGGTCTGCCATCTTTAGTTGCTAATCCTCCAAAAGAGAAGCTTAATGGTGTTAATACCCTGTAACAGGCAGCTGAGTTTAACCTCACTATCTGTCTGAATATTAAACATACTAGACATAACATGAAACAAGTATTTTCCATCAAGTATTGATATGCTAAACTTTAAATCCCTACAGAATGTGAAGAAAAAAATAAAAAAAATAAAAAATAGGAATAAACGATTGCATATTTTTACACAGAAATTTAGAAATCTAACCATATAAAGCATTTAGCAGGACAGTCCTATGACATTTTTTTCTGATCTCTTATTTTCATTTATTACCCTTTTTTTTTTTTTTTTTTTAGCAAACATTTACTTGAGAGACAGTATGGCAGTAATTGGTATTACATGACAAGTACTACATGTTTAAAAGACCAGAATGACAGGTATTCTGAACAAGACCCTACTATCTTGCTATCTTCAGTGCAGTTGCTTAGTTCACAGGTATCAGCATATATAGTTAGTCAGGGTGAGAATCCTACTAATTAACTGCTAGTTTCAAAAACCTGATGGAGATTCTCAGGATCATTGCCTTAACCATCTTGTGCATGAAAACGTATGGCTTTGCCCATGTCATGTTTCCTAGCTTTTCTCCTTGCCCTCTGTTCATTGTTTAATCCTTAAATTCTTGCTTTCCTTTTAATTGTGTTAAAAGATGATTGACCAATTACTACAATATTTTAGAAGGATTTATTTTTTATTTTTTTTTTTATTTTTTTTTTATTTTTTTTTTTGCCTGGCTCAGGCTGCCTTAAGGGCAGGTCTGGTAAGACATGTGGATCTGGGAATCAAACTGTCAGATCCCACTCCTGACTGCATTTGCATAAGCAGGCACTTAAACAACTGAGCTAATCAAAGAATATTGGGTTAATCACAACATTTTCATACATGAACAAATTCAAAGACATTATATTCATGAGATTTAGTTTCATACTTTTTTTTGAGACAAGGTCTTGCTATGTAATTCAGATTGTCCTGGAACTCACTATTTACCCTGGCCTCAAATTCTGGCAATCCTCCCACCTTGGCCTCTGGAGAGCTGAGATTATAGGTGTGTACCATCATGTCCAGCAAGGGAATTTTCTGAAAAATATCTTTAATGATAAAATCTAGAGAAGAAAGGTAAATAAAAGTAGAACTCAAGCCTAGTCATAGTTGTGCACACTGGTAATCCCAGCTCTTGGGAGGTTTGCCTCAAGCAGGAGGATTGCCTCAGGTTTAAAGCCAGCCTGGGCTACATAAGCAAGTTCAAGGCCAGCCTCTACTATATAGTGAGACCCTGTCTCAATTCTTACACCCAACCTCCCCCCCAAAAATAGAATTCAAGAATGGAAAAACTAAGTTAATATAAAACCTGCACAGAATAATTATGAGTGTCAAACAGATACCAATTATATTAAAAACTCGGATTTCTCTAACTGGTGGATATTCCACAAGGTGAACAAACATTTCTAATTAGTTTTAACTTGATAAACAAGTGATGTCTTGCAATATGAGTAGTGCCTGATGCTGAATGTATGTAATAGCAACTGAGACATTTTTTCTCTCTCCTCTCCCTCTTCTTCTTACTCTGGGATTGTAGATGATCATCTCTAAACAGCAGGAGGTTATGGAGGCAATCTTATCTGCAAAGAAGGAGGACAAAAAGGTGGAGGAGTCCCTCACTTCAAACAGTATTAGGAAGATGCGTAAAAGGCGGGACACTGCAACATTTTATAGAAAATCTTCCCCCTATTAAGGCTGTAGCAGTGCAGGTGATGAATCTGTTTAACAACAATGTAATGTCACATTTCTGTGCAATTCTAAGAAAGAAGAAAAAGTGAGTGACACTGGATAGGTCCCTGGTTGAATTTTTTACAGAAAGTGAGAGTGTACTGATGGAATAGACAGCAGCACTTTGGTTAGTGATGTTGAAAGTTGTCCTACACAGAACCCTTCTTTTTCTTGTCTCCCTCATACCAGCCACAAAGGTTTTCATATATAAGTGCAGGCTACTTTCTTTTTCTTCATAGTCAGTATTTTATTATTTTGTATGACAGTGTCATAATCATTTTTATATGGATATTTCTGGTTTGTGGAATGAAACATCTAAACTTCCACAGTTTCTTAGGAGGAAATTTGCTTTGATATACAAGTACTTTGGATAACAAAGCATGCTTCTGGAGTGAATTGTGCTCCTAAACCAAAGTTTTATTGTAGTATAAATTTTGATAAAATAATACTTATCAAAATTAATAATAATAGGGCACCTTATAAGGAACGTGATATGCAAATCAAAATGTATAACTCTCTCTCAGAAGGCTGCCAACTCAAAAGGAAACTCAGCAAAATAAGTGACAGGTGTTAGAAGTACTTTTTAAAGCTCAGGCACTGTGTTGTAAATCACTTTTTTTTCCTGAGAATTGGGCCTAGGCAAGCACAGCATAGTTATGATCTGGGTATATAAGGAAAGGTTGCACATACTTGCTAAATCACATGTAGATAATGTTGTGAGTTGGGCTGGCAAGATAGCTCAGCGGTCTAAAGCGCCTGCTTTGGCAAGCTTAGGCAAGCTCTCAGGGACCGCAGTTCGATCCCCAGCACCACATGCCATGCCAGCCCCTCCCCCAGGGCGGGCTGAGCTGACCCCGCACCCCTGCAAGAAAAGTCTGTGATGTGTAGCAAGACACTGTAATAAATAAATAAAACAAAATAAT
>PVKA01025288.1:0-24149 GCA_004027165.1 Ctenomys sociabilis
ACTAGGTAAATAATTATTGAATCTTTGATATAATTCAGCTATAAAAAAACCTGTAAATATAATTTCATGTATGCACCTTGTACAGTACCAAAACGTTACAAAAACAGTTTGCAATGTATTAATTCATCGACTCTGTATGGTTAAGGTGTCTTGAAACTGTCTGATTGACATTTGTATTTTAATAAAATAAAAATAAATGAAAAAAAAGTAACTGTGCTATATATTTCAATTTTTATTTCTTCTTTTGAGTACTTACCCTACAGAGACAATACAATATTTATATATGTGGGTCGGGTTTATTTCACTGATAAGTACATCTTCAAGTTGCATTCACTTATATATGAAGGCTTAAAGTTTATCTTTCTTTATACCTGAGTAATACTCCTTTGAATAAAAACATCACATCTTTTTCATCCATTACTAAGGTGATGGCATTTCGGTTGTTTCTAAGATTTGACTATCACAGACTGTGCTGCTATGAACATAGGAACACACATATCTCTATGGTATGATGCTTTCAATGCTTTTTTTTAGAAAATTCCGAGAAGGATAGCTGGATTGAACAGGATTGCCAGTCCTAGTTTTTTTAGGAGACTCTACACTGATTTCCATAATGGTTGCAGCAGTATATATTTCCACCAGCAGTAGGGAAGGGTTCCTTTTTCCCCCCAGCCTGTCCAACATTTGTTGTTGGTTGTTTCTTTATGATGGCCATTCTTTCTTGTGTGAGATGCTATCTCAAGGTTGGTTTAATTTGCATTTCACAAATGGCAAGTGATGTGAAAGACTTTTGCATGTATTTATCTGCTACTTGTATTTCTTTCTCTGGGAAGTGTGTGTTTTATCTCAGATGCCCATTTCTCAACTGGGTCTTTAAATTTTCGGGCCATAATATTTTTTAGTTTTTATAAATTCTAGATAGACCTTTGTTGAAAGCTTATTAGTTAAGATATATTTTCCAGATTTATGGGTTGTCTTTTCATTGTGTTGGTAATTTCTTTTATTATTATTTTTTCATTTTTCCATAATTTTATTGAAAAACAAATAGCAACGAGACATTTTTGCACTATCTTTCAAATGTGGAACTATTTTTTCATGCACCTTAGTTGCTTTTATGAGATCTTTTCTTACCTCTTCATTAGCTGCAATGGTATCTTCAAGATCCGAAACACTACCTTCACTTTTACTCAAATGGTTTTGGCCAGCCTATGATTAAGGTTGTAATTTCCTGTACATCTCTTTGAATCTCCTTCAGGCATTCTGTTTCCTTCCTGTATTGCTCGTTCAAGGATTCCATCATTTTTCTATTCTCCTCTATTTTTTATCATTGTCTTCTTTAGAAGCACTTAAAAATTCCTTCATTATAGTTATAATTTCTTGTTTTACTTCAGAGATTATTTCTGATCTGATTTCCTCTGTCCATTTCTGCAGTTGTTTCTTTACTTCAGACATTATTATTTCAGAGATCTCAGCTATGTGATTTCCAGTTTCTTCTATGCTATTGTTTCCTGCATTTGTTCCAGGTGGGGTCAGGACCTGAGAATTCATTGTACTCCTTTCTCTGTATCATTTTGTATAGCACTGTCCTCTGACCTTTAGTGTAGAGCTTTGATGCAGTTGCTACCTTGGTACCTACTGATATTATTACCCAAGTGAGATTATGTGGTTAAGGCAGTCAGTTTTCTATTCACTATAATTAACAACGGCAATAATGGGTTGTGAGGTTTAGCAGTTTACAAACATTTATATGTAATGGGTTTGCACTTTAGACCCTAAGAACATAAATTATGACTGTATAGGTAAGCAGATATTAGATTGGGAATTTTTACTTAAATTAATCCCCCAGGGTTCTAGCTGATCACCTCCCCTTTTGTACCTATAGTCTTAAGGGCAGACCAGTTTACCCCAGTTACCTGTTTTCCCCTCTCTCAATCAAGAGAGAAAGAGAAAGGATGGTCCCATAGATCTGGGTGTAGCAACATGTTTCAGCTTACTGGGTCTGGGATCTATCAAGTTCTAAGTCATCCAGGTGGGCCTAACTTGGGTCTGGCTATTGTGCTTCACTTCTTCCTGTTGCAACCCATGAAAGTGGACCTGCTGTGTCCCTCTGGCAAGAGGGATTAGTTGGGTGGATCTCACTGCTTGACTCTCTGCAGGGAGTTGTGCTGAAGGATAGAGGAGGTTCCAGTGAGTGCACAGAATGTCCCACTCACATGCCAGGCCTGATGTGTATTAACAAACAAGGCTATGTGTTAGAGGCCTGTATTACTTTCAAGACAAGACCAGTGTCAACAACAAACATCAAGTATGCTAAGTGACGGATTCAGCTGGCGTATGACTTAACATTGTGTTTCCAGCAGGGCAAAGAAACAATGGAAGCTGCCTCAGAAGTCAGTCTTTTCTCTAGTACACCCTCCATGACTCCATTAGAAATTTTTTTGGGGAAATTCCGATCAATCCAGACAAGGAGATAAAAGTCATATTTGGCAACAAGGATAAGCATGTAGGAGAGCTTGTTTATCCAGGACAACTCTCCTTGGAAAGGGAGCAGTTATCTCCATTTTGGTTGAGCCTGACCCTATTTCCATGTACTGATATGTACAGAGTTGGCAAAGACTGTTCCTTATCCCTTCTGTTAGCTTAAATAATATATATATATATATATATATATATATATATATATATATATATATATATCAATCTAGCCAACATGACAGGCATGTTTCCCCAGAACCCCTCCCAGCTGCTGCCCCATGTGCATCTTGTCCAGACAGGATGAAATGCCAGTGAATGCCCCATAATGTGGGCTGGGATCAAGCTTCCAGATAGAGACTATCACTTCCTGGGGCTAGAAAGATTATATGTCAAAGCTGAAGAATTGACCCCAAAATGTTAAATACTATCTCAACTGCGTAATGCAGATTGCTCTCTGCATATCTTTCTCTCTGCATATTACAGATATAAATGCAGGCCTTCTACCCAGCCCAGCTCATGGTATTCAGTCTACTTCCTGTTTTCACAGGCACTCATCTTCAAGCCCCTCCTTTCTTCATGTACAAATAAAACCCCGGCTCACTTTAGGTGGAGGTCTCTGCTCCTGATATCCACCATCGTGCTTGGATGTAGGACACCTTGGTTCCCCATACCTACAAATATGCCTTAGTGTTTTTATTCTCACCATGGGTTGTACTGCATTTGGTAGGTTGGAATTAGCTCACTAGAATTCCAGTAACTTTAGATGGGATTAAACATATAAACTCCCAGACTGAGATAAGAGCCAGGAATCACTCTCTGTAACAGAGGATCCATGGAAAGGACCAAAGAGAAACAGGACAAAACAGCAGGAGAATGTAGGACATCATTGAGGCAATACTGCGCACTCTCCTCACTCTGCTGAGATAGTAGTAAACTGTCTACTGGTCTATTTGGGGAAAGGTTTTATTGCCGTCACATAGTTTTAGGAACTTTCCTGTAGTGTGATAACTTTATGCAACCATACAGTACATATTAGATTTTTTATAAAAGCTGACATTCCATATAACAAATGCTTTATTGTAGTAAAATACACATAATATAAAATTTACCATTTTGAGCATGGAAAGTGTACTGTCCAGTGGCACTTAGTATATGTATAATGAATAAATGTTTTTAAACAACATAAAGGTAGCAGGGCCTGTGATATAGTTCATCTACCTAAGAACCTGCTTTGACAAGCACAGGGACCAGAGTTCAATGCCTGTTCCCACATGCCAGGCCAGTCCTGCCCTCTGGGCACACTAAGTCAGCGACCGTCTGGGCATGGTGGCACATACCTGTAATCTCAGCACTGGGGAGGTTGAAAACAGGAGGATCACTATGAGTCCAATCCATATGGTGAGACCCTGTACCAAATACATTTTTTTAATTTATTTTTTTTAATTTTAATTTTATTTTTTATTTTTAAAGTATATTATGAATTTAATACAAGTATGCTGAATCCAGATAAATAACAGTAACTTTATATAACTATATTCAGATAAAAGATTAGATAGATTAGATGAATAAATGTTAGATCAATCAATTGATCAATAGATTGATAAACATAAAACTGTTAATTAGACATGCATGCATACTACATAACTTGGAATTGTGTGTTTACAATTCACTATGGTAAATAATTAATGAAAGAAAAGTTATTGAGACTTAGTGCACACTGATCCCTAATATAGGGTGTGAAGTGAAAGGTGAACAAAGAAGTTGATGCATCTTTTTTTTGCCAAAATCAAGAAACTTATATTCATATAATTAAAATTCTCAAAGTAGAAAGGGTTAGGTAATAAATATTTAAAGATTTAAAATTTCTGAATTTAGGTGAAATTATGGCACCACATTTCCAAGAAAAATGAACCTTTTGCGCAAGAAATTTGAATAAAGTCATAGCAAGATGCACAAAAATGAAGTTGTCTTAGTACAGGATCTACAGGGTCGCACTACACAGATTGAACTCTTAGTGATTCTCCTATTTTCATCTTCCCCAGTGCTGGGATTACAGGCGTGTGCCACCATGCCCAGTCTCAGTAGCCATCTCAGTGTGTTCTGGGGGTAGCGGGGAGGCAGCACGGCACGCTGGGGATTGAACGCATCTCTGCATCTGCCTAAGCAAGTGCTTTAATTCACTGGCTAGCCACAAATACATTTTTTTAGAAAAAGAAAACTAGGCCCCTGAGACCGGCCAGAGACAGCGCGGCCGACTCCGCCATCCTCCTCCATCCCGCCCGCGCCCTCACCCGCCCAGCCCAGTAACCTCCCGAGACAGCAAGACCAACGCCAGCAGTCTACTCGATCCTGCCCACGCCTGCACAGCCAGAGACCGGCCTGAGACAGTGGCTGACTCCAGTAGCCTCCTGGATCCCGCGCCAAGCTCTCCCAGCGAGAGCGAATTTACAGGACTCTCCAGCTTCCCAGATCAGTGAGAGGGTGGTGAGTCTGAGGGAGAGCCTTTGGCTCCTTCCCACGCGCGCTACACGGATCCCTGTCCCTAACCCCTCCAAGCCAGTGACTGGCCTGAAACCTCAGGGCCCACTCACCAACACCTCCCTGGATCCCCAGAAAAGAAATAGAACACATGAAACACAGTCAAAGAGATATAGAAGAACTAAAAATAGCAATCACGAGTCTACAAAACCATCTGAGTGAAAGCGAAGACAATTTTATATTCATAACAATTGTTGGAGATTTCCACCACTGTTATGTTTAACATGTTCATTTTTTAAAAAATTTTAGAGCTGCTAGTGACTGTGTGGTTGTATCTCATTGTGGCATATTGTTCTAAATATTAGTTATGTTAAGGGTCAGTTTATGTGCATATTTGAGTGTGTATCTTCTTTGGTTGACTGTTTCAAATTCCTGTCATTTCAAAAATTAAATTATCTTTTTAAATTAATTAATACAGTCAGCTTCATAGTGATACTCTGGTCTCAGCCTCACCAGTGCTGGGATTATGGGGATAAGCCACCATCCCTGGTTTTAGTGGCCTGCTCAGTGCCTGGGGCTGGCACATCGTGCAGTATCAGGGATGGAACCTGGGTCCTTACATTTGCCATGCAGGCACTTAGACTGTTGAGCTATCTCCCCAGCTAAAAATTTAAGCATCTTTTAATTATAGACTTGTACAATTTTTCATATTTTCTAAGTACAAATTCTTCACCAGATATTTAATTTGCATATAAAATACTTTCTCCTCTTCTCAGGGTCATATTTTTATCTTTACAATAGGGCTTTAAAAAGTTTATTACCTTTGAGAGAGTCAATTGATTTATTTGCTTTTGTAGTTCATGATTTTGTGTGTCTTATTAAATATTTTCTAAACCATGATGAGTAAAACCTCTTTCTGTGTTTTCTAAATTTGATCATTTTAGCTCTTAATATTTGTGTACAATGTGCGGTAAGGTTTGAAAGTCTTTTTTTTTTTTTTTTTTTACAAATGCCTATCCAATTTTTCTAGTACCATCTGTTGAAAAATTATACATGTTCGGTAGAGTCTATCTTGGCACCCATATTAAAAATCAGTTGTCTACATGTGTGCCTATTTCTGTTGGTTCTATTCTGTTCTATTGTCCTGTTGTTCTATGCCTATCTTTCACAATGTATTGATTCCTGTAGTTTTGTGCTAAGTCTTGCATCAGGCCAATTTAGTCCTTAAATTTTTCCTTATACTTTGAAATTGTTAGGACAACTCTAAGCTATTGACATTTCCATATGTATTTAAGATATATGTATTTGCAACAGAGGCTATCAAATTCTACAAAAAATTGCTTGGGATTACAATAAATCCAGAAATGAATGTGGGATGAATGGACACCTCTATATTGTGCCTTCCTGTCCAGATTTATCTTGGAGTACTTCTCAAAATGGCACAGTGGTATAAGCTACTTAGCTTCTCGAGAAAAAAGTTCCAAAACTCTGGAAAGCAACAGTCCAGCTTGGTATTGCAAATTTTCAAAACTGCTTCAAATGATAAGGTTGTTATTTTGAATGATGATTTTAGAACTTCCAGTCCTGATTACTTGCTGTTATTATATAATCCAGTCTATCATTTATATGTATCCTTCATCTTACCAAAGCTGTTGAAGTCCAGAAGTGTTTTTGCAGATTCCTTAAGACTTTTTACAGAGATCATGGTATTTGGAAATACTGCAGTGTTTACTCTTCTTTTTCTAATCTGTCTGTTTTTCCCCCTTATGGTAATGACTAGAACATCGTATGGATTATTAATTATCAGGGCAGACATTTCTGTCTTATTCTCAATCTTAGGGAGAAAAAACTTCTATCTTTCACCAGTAAATAGGGTGTTAGCTACAGAATGTTTTTTATTCTTATTTTTAAAGAATATAAGATGGTTAAAAAAAGAAATGATGCAAAATTTGATTAAACATCATAATAAGAATTCGACAGTGGTTGTATTTCATAATATTACCTTTAAATTAGTTGTCTGGGTTACCAGATATAAACCTGCAATTTCAAAAAGTTATAAGAAATTAAATAGAACTTCTAAAAACATAGTTGCCCATTTTCACAATGAAAAAGATCTTCCATATTCCTCCTAGTTTATCTTTTCATCAGCAAAGAATATTGGAATCTGAGAGGTGAATTTTTCTGCATCTATTGAGAGAATTATATTTCTACCCTTTAGCTTACCTAAATTATAAATTATAATAATTTCTATTGCCTCAACATCCTTGCATCTCTTGGATGAAGCGCAGTTACTCTTAGTGCATTATTCTATTTATATATTGTTGGGCTTGACTTGCTAAAATTTTAAGTACTTTCACATCTATCTCCATGAGAAATATATTAAAATTTTATTTTATCTTTTTCTGGTTTCATTAGTGGCATGATGATCTCAAAGAATAAATTGGGAACTGTGATCTTGTCTTCAATTTTCTAGAAGACTTTACATAACCTTTGTACTTTGTCTCATTTATTTATGTATTTATTTATTTTGGTGGGACCAGGGCTTGAACTCAGGCCCTTCCACTTGCCAGGCAAGCACTTATCACACGGAGCCATCTCCCTGGCCCTTTTTCTGCTTTAAACCTTTGGTAGAATTCACCAGTGAAAATGTTTATGCCTGAAGGTACTTTGGTAGGAAGCCTTCTTTGAGAGAATAAAAATTAAAATGATATGGAATTTAAAAACAAGATAATAGGAAATTAACAATGATTATTATATTGCATATATATCTTCAAAGCCATTGTTCAGATTACCAAATATAAGCATGCAAAATTAAATAGTAACTGTTCCTTTCAATGAACTAGTAGGAATTAATAGCACAATAATCTAAGTCATCCCATGTATATGTATATATATTTTTAATCTGAAATTTAAATTCTAGATATTGGGATATTCAGGTTTTTTGTTTTCTTAAGTTACTTTTGATTATTTGAGTCTTTTGAGGTAACTGTCAATGCAATCTAATTTATAGAATCTTTGCATGAATTTACTCATAATATTCCTTTCTTTGTAATGTTGTTAGGATCACAACTAGAAATATTAGATATTTTGTCTTCCCCTTTTTCTAATCAATCTTACTAGAGATTTATGAATTCTATTAGTTCAGGCTCAACTCTCCCACTAACAAGTTGGGGAACTAGGAGCTGTTCACAAATTTTCTGATCCTTTTATTTACAACTTTGGGGTCCCTGTAAAAGTAAATATGTTAATGTAATATATGCATGTAAGGGGTAATTGCTGAAAACATTTGAACTAAGGTGTTTCTGCATATTGCATTTAATTTGTGGATGGTTTTCTCTAAGAAATTACAGTCATTAATGCTTGTTCAAGATGGTACCAAATAGAGAGGGTCTATATGCAATCTGTTCAGAGTGCTCCTTAGAAACAACCAGTTGATTTCAGGTTTGCTCATTTTTAAAGGTTCCACCTTTGTAATTGTGCTGTCATGTAAATGATCCATGTCAACACTGTGAAAAAGGAAAAGAATATTAAGTAAATTCTAGCCAACAAATGTATGTAGTAGATTTCTATTCTCAAGGAAAAGATTCCCACTCAAATAATGCTCCATGGCATTATTCAGTTGTTTCATCCTTGTGGCTGTCTACTGTGTGCCCCTGTCTTAGCACATCTCCTTGAGTTTTAAGTGGTATGGCTAACTTCTGCTTGGGCTCCCTTCTATCCACCCCTCCATCTAGTCCCAAGCTCTGTTCCAATAATGCAAAGTAATTTTCCCCCTGTAGCTACAGCCTCTGACTCTTTATAGGTTCCTTTTTCTTAGCCTAAAAATGCATGAGGCGTGATCAAAATATATTGTGAATATTCAAATTTTTAAAAAATGTATCACAGTAAAAGACACATTGCTATTAATCTCAAATTATTTTTCCTGGCTTTGAACCCCCTTATCCTGTAGCTCTTGCCATTTTCTGAAGCAGTTCTTGAAGTCCATTTTTGTGTCTTTACAAGGTGTGATAAGAAAAATATAGGAAATTGTGCTGTCTACTGCCATTCTTTGAATAGGCAGACTTATAAAAACATTACAGTATGTTTCATCTACCTTATTCATCTGATCTGGCACCATGTGATGTAAGGCTCTTTCCCAAAGAAAAAATGACAATGAAAGGCAAACATTTTGAATTTATGACACTGAGGCAGCTACAATAGTGCAACTAAAGGTACTTAAAAAAAAGTGGACTTGCACAACTGCTTTGGAAAGTGGCAAGAATAATGGGATGACTTGTAGGACTTGAAGTACTCTGCTCCATTCTCTTCTTGAGTTGACAGTTTGTGAGAAGAAATCTGCTGTTATTCTGATGGTTTTTCCTTTATATGTGATTTGTTTCTTTTCTCTATGGCTTTTAATATGTTGTTCTTTGTTGAATTTCTTAGATCTATGTCTGGGTATAGTTTTAATTGTGTTGATATTATTTGGAGTTCTATATGTTTCAGTTACTTGAATGTCAGATTGTTTCCCCATATTTGGGATGTTGCCTGCTATTACTTCTGCCCATATTCATTTTATGTCATTTATGTGTCCTGCTTCTTTCTCAATGATGTCTATTCATCTTATGTTGTTCATCTTTGCATCGTGTTGCAGCTGTTGAATTATTATTTCTTTGATCCTAGTTGTTTTTAAGAAATCGTTCCTTACCTTTTCACTGGCTGCAATCGCATCTTAAAGGTTTGAAAGCCTATCTTCACTTTCTATTTTTCTTAACAGTACCCACTGTTCAAGGTTTACTTGGTATTATAATTGGTGTGACACTGAGTTGCACTGTTCACAAGTAGATCTTTGCTTTTTACATTATATGGAAATGTATTCTATCTATGTATCTATCTATCTATCTTCTATCTATCACAAAACAAAATCCTTTAAAACAGTTATGCATAAGACATGCAATATTGTCTTTGTACGCTGGATCCCAGTCTGTGACCACCTGGGGAAAGGTCAGATAAGACTTTGTGGGTAACACACATCTGTTTGAATGGCAACTGGAGTCTGCTTAGCATTAGCTGAGGTGTCTCAGAGATACTGGGCTACTTCATAGTAATCAGGACAAGTGCAGCACCATCAGGCATCAAGACAGAACTGTGGGATTTTGTGAACCATTTCTATTTCTAACTTTTTGGAAGCTGATGTTTTTCCCCAGGCCATCTTAATAGTACTGCTTCAGTCACATGACTGAAGTCACATAAAAAGAACAACTGCCACAACTCCACCTAAACCCTTCCGTAGCCTAGACAGTGACATGGTGACACTGGAAGACTTTAGAACTGCAGCTTTTTCTGGTTTGACCACAGGGTATCCATACTCTTCTTCAAATGTGCCTCTTCCTCAGGACTCGGTTGCCTTCACAATATCAGAGATCCCATTTTGTCCCAGGACACAAGGGACACTAAGGAAGACATGATCCTTGATTCCATAGAGCCCCTTCATCATGGTAGAAATTGGATGCATCCTCCACAGATTCTTCATTATACTTTCTCCCAAATCTGCTACCAATAATCAATTGGCGTTTTAGTTTGATCACTTCATAAGCACTGTCAACCAGCTGTTTATAAACCTCTATCTAAAGCTCCTTATCCCCATTAGCTCCCAACTCAGGGTGTAGATTCTTCAGGGTGACACCAGCAACAATCATGCCACTCCACACAGGGATGCTGGAATCTCCGTGATCCCCAAGCATCCAGCAGAGGCAGCTCAGCAGGTGCATGACTAGACATTTTCCCATCATTTAGCAGAACTGGGCTGAATCCAGTTTGCAACCACTGCTAATAATACAGTTCTTGGGAGAGCCACTTATCCTCCCAGCCACATATGTCAAGATATCCACTGGGTTGGACACAACAAGCAACTTGCAATTGAGATTGTACATTAGGAATGATGAACTTGAAGATGTTCACATTACACAGCACCAAATTAAGATGGCTTTCTTCCTCTTGCTGATGTGCTCCAGCGGTGATAACAACCAGCTTGGAGTTTGCAGTTACATCATAGTCTTTGTCAGAGACAATTTTTTGTGTCTTAAGGAAAAGTTTACCATGTTGCATATCTACCATATCTTCCTTCAATTTCTCTTCCATGATGTCAAAAAAGAACAAGTTCATCTGCTGTCATTAACATACTGATGATACAGGCCATGCCAGCAGCACCAACCATGACCACCTTGACCTTATTCTGGGGCACCTGTTCCTCTTTAAGGAGAGTCACAATCAGCTGATCATTGAGACTGGCCACACTGGACTGAGAACCAAAAGGAACCAGGAATGCCCATGGGGCAGGCATCAGGGTGTACTTCTCAGCTGCAGATTCAGCAACAGCAGTTCCAGCATTCCTATCTTCACTTTCATTCAAAAGATTTGCAAACTTTTAAGGGAGTTTTTAATTTCTTACATACTTCTTTTGAATCTATTTCATGCATTGCATTTCTTTCCTATATCTCTCATTCAAGGTTTCCATCCTTTTTTACTCACTATTTTTTCTATCAGTGTCTTGTTTAGAAATGCTTAGTAATTCTTTCATTGTAGTTATCACTTCTATTTTTACCTGTGAGATTATTTCTGATGTTATTTCCTCTTTACTCTTCTGCAGCTGTGTCTTTGCTTTAGTTGCTATTATTTCAGAGATTTCAAGTGGATGGCTTACAATTTTTTCTGTGCTATCTAATGAGTTTGTTCTGGGTGAGCTCAGGGCTTCTGAATGCATTTTGCTCCTTCTTTTCGTCATTTTCTATTTCAGAAACAACTTTTTATTTTGATTTCTGTGATACCTTTTTACAAGCTTGACGGTAGATAGCTATATCACTGCAGTCAGAGTCTCTCAATCACAATGAAAATACTATCAACATATCTCATATATCTAGAGCAAACATTCTTTTCTTTCTTTTTTATTAATCTTACTGAGGAACAAATAGCAATGAGACAGTTTCAAAACTGATGTCTCGCTGATGGCCCCACTACCAGGAGCAGAGCTGGTCCAGAGGCCGCTGCAGCTCTACAGATACTTGCTGCACTGTTGCAGGCAGCTGCTGACGCAGGGCATCCAGGAACACTACAGACATGCTGTCAGGCAGAGTTTTTGGGTTCATTCAGATGAAGACAACCCTGAGAGAATCCAGCAGATTATTAAAAGAGCCATTGAGGATGCCGACTGGGTCATGAACAAATATAAAAAACAAAAGTGACAACCCAGAGCCCAAAGGAGAAGCTGTGTTAGAGACATCTGGGGCTCCCGCTCTTTTTCTGGAGCCAAGCATCACCACCATCACCATCACCATCACCATCATCATCAGCAGCAGCAGCAGCAGCAGTTTTGGAATATTCTTTGGTCTCATTGGCTGACAGAGCAAGAGAACTGGGGCAGGAGAAGCTGACGCTTGTCCGACAGCGCTTCTCGCCACAGCCATGTTCCTAGTGTCTTTTCTCGTTGCTTTGCCTGCCAGGTCTGATGTACAACCTGTGGACAGTGTGGCCTTTTTTTGTTTTTTCTCTGTGTTTTTCATTTTGGTGTTTTTGGTTTTCTACATTGCTCTGAAACTGATCCATTTGTTCTGGAGGTCTTTTTACAAATCTTTGAACCCCAGAGAAGATGTCCCCATAGACGGTCACCTGTACAGAGGGAAGAGAGTGGTCTTTAAATCTGGGCAGCTCTGGATTTGAGCCCTGACTTCATAGCTTCCCTGCGGTGTGGCCTTTGAGCTCAATTGGCAAGGATGAAGTGAGAGGAAGTTGAAGTGCCTTGTTCAGGATGTGTCACACCAGTCAGCGCCCCTGGGAGCCATCCCAGGCGGTCGCCTCCTGCTCCCATGGTGTTCTGGGCATGTCTGCTGTTGTGGGTGATGTCAGTGATTTGTTTTTTCCTTTTGTTTTTTCATTTGTGTATTTGGTACCAGGCCTCACTACACAGCTTGGACTTGTAGTGATCCTCCTGCTTTCAGCCTCGTAGTGCTGGGATTACAGGCATGCACCTCCACGCCCAGTATCAGTGGCCAGCTCGGTGCACCCTTGGGGGCGAGGCTGGCACGTCATGTGGGCCTGGGGATGGAACCCTGATCCCTGTGCTTGCTGAAGCAAGCGCTTAGTCTGCTGAGATATCTCACTGGCCCCCCCTTTTTTTTTTGGTGTTAGTGATTTGTTTGTGAACTTGTCCTGTCCCAGCTTGGAGCCTGGCAATCAGCAAGGAACTGCCCCTCCTGGGCCCTGTCCCTGCACACTCAGGAAGCAGAAGCCCTGTCCTCACCTTCAAGGAGTTGCCAAGGTCTTTGAAGCAATGAAGTACACTTTACCTGAAAGTAGAAAGAAAGTCTAAGCAGCTTTGATGGACACTGGCCTGCCCACCGAGGGCCTAGAATCAGCCTTTGCCAGTCCTTCCCCGCTTTGCCACCATCAGTGCAGGATGGACAGCAGGGAGGGAGAGGATGGTGAGAGCTGGCAGAATCAGAAAATGCGGAGAACCCACACAGAAGCCGGAGTATTCCACGCTCAGCCGGAGGCGCATGCTGTCGTGTTCGGGTCCTTGCAGTGATGTAACGCGCAGTGTCATCTATAACACACAGTGCTGATTAACAAATAGTGAAGTAAATGCATTGATCTGTGAAAAAAAAAAAACTGATTAGTAGGACAGTTTCAATAATTAATACATTCTGTATTGTTGTCTTTATAGTGGTTATTCATAGTACAAGATGCAGACATGATATCCTGTCAAAACACTATTAGTACAAATATTTCTTCTCATTGAATTAAGAGAAAGTAGCTGTATATCTATCCTAACTATTTTGTATATATACATACAAAATGGTCCTTCATTTGTATTTTGTCAGACATGGGTATTACATTGCCATTTAAATACTGTAGATGCATGAATTCAGCAAAATAATCCAATATACTCCAGTAGTTCATAATAGTACTGGGTTATCCATAGGACTGGCAATGTCAGAAGTTGTTGACTTAAGCTTTTTACAGCTCAACATATTAATATTTCTTTACTTTTTATGCCCTGTCAAATCCCCTCAGGATTTATCCTGAAACCCTGCATAGCAGTTTATAGATCTTTTGTCCATGTCAGCGATCATTCAGAGATTATTTCTGATCTGAGTTCCTCTATACCTTTCTGCAGTTGTTTCTTTACTTCAGATGCTATTAATTCAGACATTTCAGCTATGTGAGTCCCAATTTCTTCTGTGTTAGTGCCTTCTGCATTTATATTTTGTGGGCTCCCACCCTGAGATTGCATTTTGCTCCATACAGGAACAAGGCCTGTACTCCAGGCCTGGGCTGGGTTTGCAGGGGTCCAGAGAGCAGGCCAGAAGGACTTATTCACAAGCCAGGCCTGGGGTGTGTCCAGAGGGATCCAACAGGCAAAGGGGAGTGGGGAAGGTCTCCCCCACACAGGTTGAGCTTGGGTTTGGTCTGCATCTGGAGAGGTCACAACGTACAGAGAAAATTCTTACTCACACACTGGGCCTGTGCTGGTTCTGGCAGGATTTGGAGAGGTTCCCAAGAGCATGGCTGAAGGTCTCACTCACTCACTGGGCTTGGGCTGGGTCTGGAGGGATCCAGTGGGAGCCATTTGTCATTTTTTGATCACTCAAAACAAGGCAGAAAAGTAAAAAAAAAAAAAAAACTCTACTTTCTCCAGCCCCACAACTCCCACCACTTATAATTTCACACTTCTTTTCACAAGCTTCTTAGAAGAATAATCTCAGCTCTTTGTCCACTTCTTTATGTTCCACCTTTTCAAGACAGTGCAGTACAGTTTCCCACTTTATAGCATTAAAACAGCCCTGAAAAAGGTCACTTAGATTCTCTTCATTGCTAAATCTTGTAGTACTCAACCTGTTGGATCTCTCTTCTGCACTGATATGATTGTATATTTCTTTCTCTTTTTTTGGCTTTTTGAGATGATCTCACTATGAAGTTCAGGCTGGTCTTGAACTACTCTGTAGCCCAGGTTGGTCTCAAACTCACAACAATACCCCAGCCTCAGCCTCTCAGATGCTGGAATTATAGGCGTGTTCTGTTACACATTTCTTTCTTGAAAACCATTTTTCCTCAAGCTTGAAGTACACCATCCTCTCCTGGATATCACCATTGGGTTTCTTTCCATACGTCTCTTAAAGGTTGGTACTTCCCAGGGATTTTTCCACATTGAGATCTTTCCAAGGTTTTTTTCTTCTCATAATTCCTAACAAATACCCACTGCTGTGGCTTCAGCTATCATCTCTACACAGATGAACACTTCTCAGGACATACTACCACATCCAATTGTCTAGGTACTAAAAAGCTTCCCCTGAGAATTCCTCAGGGACTTCAACCCACATGTGTGGCCATGAATAAACCCATCAGCTACCGGGCCAGAGAAATAGCTCAGCATTCTAAGTGCCTACCTGGCAAGTACAGTGTCCTGGGTTTGACCCCTGTGCCACATGCCCTGCAAGCCCTGCCCCAGGTCTAATGGATCAGACAACAAAAGTGAGCACAGTGGCACACACCTGTAATCCCAGTGCTGAGAAGCCTGAGACAAGAGGATCACTAGGAGTCTGAGACATATAACAAAATCTTGTAATAAATAAATAAATAAATAAATGCTATTGACTACAAAGAACATACAAGCTACTCTAAATATGTAGTGTGGTTTATTTTTTTTACTTTTTTATTCTTTTAAAAATTTATATTTATTTTAATGAGAAAAAAGATAAAATAACAATGAAACAGCTTCAAAACAGGTTATTCGGACAATTACAATAATTAATACAGTGCATATTGTTGTATTCATAGCAGTTATTCAGAAGTCAAGATGTAGACATGATATCTTGTCTAAATAATATCAGTAATTTTTTATTGAATCTGAGCACAGTGGCACGCACCTGTAATCCTAGCCCTTGGGAGACTGAGGCAATAGGATTCCTATGAAATTGAGGCCATCCTGGACTACATAGTGAACTGAAGATCAACCTGAACCATATAATGAGACCCTGTCTAAAAAATAATGATTTTTAATTGATAAAATCTAATTTGTGTTGAAGGTTATAGCTCAGAGGTGAAGTACTTGTCTGGCGATTCCTGGTACAAAAAAAAAAAAAGAGCTAATTTGTGTCTAGAAAAGTGAAATAAGTGACTTCATCAGTTATATAATCATAGCTTAAGTGGACATTTAATACCATAGAAATAAAATAAAATCTTTGGGTTTTTGTTTGGTTAAGTACTGAAGACTGAACCCAGGTTTTTGTACTGTGCTACCACCCAAACCTATTTATTTTTATTTAGTGATTAGGTTTCTCTAAGTTACTGAGTTGCTAGGGATGGGCTCAAATTTGTGATTTTCCTGCTTCAACTTTTTGAGTGTTGTGATTAGAAGTATGTGCCACTGTACCAGGCCTTTTATTTTTTTTCTTTGTGGCACTGCATACTGAATACAGGGCCTTGCACCATACAGCCAACCACTGAAATATATCTCAGCCATCAAAATCTTTAGGAGTTTTTGAGTGATTAGCAAAATCTACCTTTCTGTTAACATGTAAAGCTCATTGCAAGAGGGAACATTTTCTTCAGAACACTCAGAAGTTTTCTAGGAGTTAAGAGATCAGTTACTCTAGATCCCATATTTCTAAATTTAAAATTAGGCTCAGTCCTCGAGGTGTCAGGGCCATGAGGGGGTGGTATTTTGTTGCTTGTCAGCCTGTGTGTGTGTGCATGGATATGGCCTCAAAAGACTGTACTCAACAAGCAACTCAAAGCTATGGGGCCTGCCCCACCAAGCCTGGGCAGGGATACCCCCAGAAAGCAATCAGACAGCAGAGTTACAGTGGCTACAGCCAGTTGGCAGACACTTCAGGCTATGGCCAGAGCAGCTATGGTTCTTCTTATGGACAGACTGAGAACACAGGCTATGGCGTGGTCAACTCCCCAAGGTTATAGCTCTACTGGTGGCTATGGCAGTAGCCAGAGTTCCCAGTCATCTATGGCCAGCAGTCCTCTTATCCTGCCTATGGTCACCAGCCAGCTCCCAGCAGCTCCTCCGAAAATTATGGTGATAATTCTCAGAGCAGCAGCTATGGGCAGCCCCAGAGTGAGAGCTATGGCCAACAATCTGGCTCAGGTGGACAGCAGCAGAGATATAGACAGCAGCAAAGTTCCTACAATCCCCCTCAGGGCTATGGACAGCAGAACCAGTGAAATAGTAGCAGTGGCAGTGATGGAGGCAATTATGGCCAAGATCAGTCCTCCATAAGAGGTGGCAGCAGTGACTATGGCAATCAGGACCAGAGTGGTGGTGGCATTGGTGGCTACAGGGGAGGCCAATAAAACTGTGGGGACTGAGGTACAGGTGGTGGTGGTGGTGGTGGTGGTTACAACCACACCAGTTGTAGCTGTGAACCCAGAGTTCGTGGAGGTAGCCATGGAGGCAAACATGGCATGGGCAGAAGTGACTGATGTGGCTTGGATAAATTTGGTGAAAAAAAAAATATGGTGGCTCTCAGAACCAAGGATCATGTCATGATTCGGAACAGGATAATTCTGACAACACCACCATCTTTGTGCAAGGCCTGGGTGAATATGTTACAAGTAAGTCTTGGATGATTACTTCGAGCAGATTGGCATTATTAAAACCAATAACAAAACCAGAAAAACCATGATTAATTTGAACACAGGGAAACTGGCAAGTTGAAGAGAGAGTAAGAGTTTCATTTGATGACCCTCCTTCAGCTAAAGCAGCTTTTGACTGGTTTGGTGGTAAAGAATAATATGGGAACCTATTAAGGTCTCATTTGTTACCCTGAAAGCAGATTTCTATCAGAGTGATGGCAATGGCCGAGGAGGCCAAGGAAGAGGAGGACCTGTGGGCCATGGAGGTTATGGAGGTGGTGGCAGTGGTGGTGGTGGACAGAGGGGATTCCCCATTGGAGGTGGTGGCGGTGGAGGACAGAAGTGAGCTGGGGACTGGAAGTGTCCTAATCCTACATGTGAGAACATGAACTTCTCTTGGAGAAATGAATGTCATCAGTGTAAGGCCCCTAAACCAGATGGCCCAGGAGAAGGTCCAGGAGGCTCCCATATGGTCGGTAACTGCAGAGATGATCATCGTAGTGGCAGAGGTGGCCATGATCAGGGCGATTACCAGGGCCATGGAGGGGATCATGGGGGCTTCCAAGGGGGCTGGGGTGCTGAAGACAGAGACAGATTTGGCCCTGGAAAGATGGATTCCAGGGGTGAGCACAGACAGGATTGCAGAGAGTGGCCATATTAGTCTGTTTCTGAGATTCTGGAACAACTTTCTCCCTGTACCCGATGTTACCCTCATTATTTTGTAACCTTCCAACTCCTGATCATCCATGGATTTTTTGTCTCAGATTATATGATTATAACCATACCTCTGGTTCTCATTAAAAAAGCATCATTTTAGTTAGTTAAATAAATAAATTTAAAGTTAGTAACATGTATCAGAATCAGCCATGGAGTTTCATCCAAGACCCAGTGCCTGGTAAACACAAAAAGACTCCTAATATAAAATTACCTTAAAGAGACTGTGAGCAGCCTGCTGCACTCTGAAGACCTGTGATCTGTGGGCCCAGCCCATGCAGGCAAAGGACTTTCATGGCACCAGGTCTATCCATTTAAGAACTTAGGACTCTGGGCATTCTGTGGGACTCTGGCAAGCTGCATCTCCTAGCGCACAGGTGGGGAACTTGTGCTGGCACTGGTCCAGCCTTTTAAGACCTTAGGAAGAGTTGAGGAAGCCTGCTCCCCACTATAGTAGAAAATTTATTTATTTATTTATTTATTTATTTATTTATTTATTTATTTATTTAGTGAAGAACCAGAGATTGAACTCAGGCCCTTACACTTGTTAAGGAAATGCTTATTCTACTGAGCCATCTCCCTGGCCCCTGTGGAAACCTTATTGACACACACCTCACAACTCTCCTACCATGGCTACATCTGGGTGATTACTAGTAACTTCAAAAATGCCAAAAGGCTGGTGCAAAAGGCAATCTCAATTCTCCAGCCCACAAAAAACAAATCCAGGAGATAAAAACATACAAGAAGTTGGAAGGGGCCGGGAAGATGGCTCAGTAGAATAAGTGCTAGCTTGGCAAGTACAAGGACCTGAGTTCAATCCCTGGTTCCACCAAAAAAAAAAAAAAGAACTTGGAAAACACACACCTGAGATCTCTGAAATGATAGTGACTGAAGTAAAGAAACAAGTCCATCAGGCTATAGAAGAAATAGGATCAGAAATAATCTCTCAGGTCAAAAAAGAATTGACAACAGTCATGAAAGAATTGCTCAACACAGCTAAAGAAGACATAGATTAAAAAACGTAGAGGTGAATAGAAAAATGATGGAAACACTGAATGAACAATACAGGAAAGAATTAGAACACATGAAACAGATTCAAACAGACATCCAGGAAATTAAGAACTACACTGAAAGCTGGCAAAACCATTTGAATGAAAAATGAAGATAGATTTTCAGACCTCAATGACAGTGGTATATCTAATGAATGTGAAAGGAAATATATCTTAAAACTAATAAGAAACCAGAAAACAACAATTCAGCAGCTACAAGATGACATGAAAAAAATAATATAAGAATGATAGGTGTAATGAAATATCAGGAGACAACACAAATAGCATAAAAAGACTATTTGCAGAAGTGCTAGCAGAACATTTTCCAAATGTGAGAAAATAACCTGACATACAGTTAAGTGAGGCATATATAATTCTAGACAGCCATTATCACAATAAATGTATACCCAGACGCATAATAATCAAGATCTCAGAAACTGAGCAAAAGAATAAAATACTAAAAGCTGTTGGAGAGAAGAAACAGATCACCTATAATGGAAATCACATCAGAATCACAGCAGATTTAGCAACACAAACCATAAAGAGCTTGGAGTGAAGTGTTTCAGGTCCTGAAAGAAAATAACTTCCAACCCAGATTGATATATCCTGCAAGACTATCAAATTCAGTGGTGAAATGAGATCCTTCCATGACAAAGGACGATTGAAGAAATTAATGACCACCAAACCAACCCTGCAGAAAGTACTGAATGAGACACAAGTGAGCACAGCTTGAAGAACAACAGAAAGGAACCACCAAACAGAGCAAATAATTAAAAAGAGAAAAAAAAGTACAAAACCTTTAGCAGAAAATTAACATTAGCTAATATATATCAGTTATAACCATCAATGTAAATGGTTCAATTCACTAAAAATTACTTTAAAGGCAGACTTAAGTGGTGTTTCTAGCTCAACTCAGGAACTTGTTTATGGGCAAAAAAGATTTCAGTGTATAAATAAATATGTATATATACTGGTTGTTGTTTGTGGAACTCTGCCATACTGTCACATGTGTTTTACAGAATGACTCCATATTTGTATTTAAAATAAGGTATCTGTAACCTTGGAGCTCATGTATACTGTCAGTGCAATGCTAGCCAGGACATCACAGCCTAATCCCCCAACTTCTATTGGGCTGCATAGGATCAGTTCGCAAATCAGTCCCATGTAGCAGCAAGAAGAAACAAAAACAGTACAGTGGTTTTCCATCTAGCTTTGTAATCCAAACCTGTCCTTTCTTTGGAAAGGTGGGCTCTTGTCTTTAAAAAAGCAGGATAAAGAGAGGTCCCCAAATGTATTATTATGATGGCTACTATTGGAGTATGTGAAAGAGGATTGACCGAACTCCCAGACTTCTAATAGGTCATACCTATCACACATTAGTAAATGAGGCCCTTATTACCTCACCTACTCAGTTCAATTTACTGACTCTGTGTTGCATTTTATGCTCTGGCAACACCAGGCTTCCTGGAGAGTATCCAACCGTGTCCCCTAAGTACCATCAACTGTGGTATTTATTGTTTGAGCTGATGCTGTCTCCTAAGTATAAAGCACCCTTCTCTGACCTTTCTCCATTTCTCCTGTCTATGGTGCTAATCCTTAACTCATGTGATCCTTCCTCCAAGATACTTCTCCTGTTCATCTCAGCCTTGACTAATTGTAATCTATCATGTGCCCTTAATACCTCATGAATGCTTGTCTAACTCTTTAATCAGTTTCTGTTCCTGTCTCTTATCACTGAACCCACAGCTGCTAGAAAGAACAGACAATGTCTCATGTCTTATTCTTGTCTTCACGGCACCTGGTGCATCATCCTGGCACATCAGAGGTATACAGTACATGGTTGAAGAATGACTGAAGATGAGCTTTGCCATTCTGAGAACAAAATCTCATTGTTCTAACCTTCAGAATGTCTAGACATCTAATTTTTATTGAACATATGATTAACAGTCTCCTTGTCTTCCTGTCAGATGCTCTAAATTACAAACTATATGTGCTTCCTACATGTACTTCCTGGAACTGCACCAAGAATTATACAGAGGAAAACATGATGACAAATAAGATTCAGACTCTGCACTCAAGCAGCTCTAGAAAAATAAACTTTCTCCCACTTTTAAAATTTCCAGAAATGACTGCTGCTTCTCAAAGACTCTTCTAGATTGACCCTTCCCATGCCCACCATAGATGATCCCTGTCTTCCATTCACCTTACTTGTGTACGTATATATTTCTATGAATTTAAGTTTTGTGCTATATACTCTAATTTTTTAGTATAGCAGCTATACACTCCAAATTTATTTGAGGTCAACAAATTCTATGTATTCTATGTGCATATTTTACTTGGTATTCAAACATATTATTGAACATTGCTATCAACTTAATTGACAGTGTATAATGATTTAAAGGTTTGCTTAAAACCAAAACAGAAGTAACCTGTTTAAAAGACCAAGTATAAGAGAAATGGGATAGTGTAAGAATACATTAAAAAACAAACAGTGGCATATCATTGCCAATACATAATTTCTCCTTGGTGTTATTTGCAATACCATAGAATACACAGTGTGGGGTGTATCACGTTAAGACTATTCTACATTTAAGTAAACATTAAGATTGACAGATGAGGTAAATTCTTGACTACTGAGGATCCAATGACATCTTTCCAAAGAAGACATCATGGAAACCCCATTCCTTGAGGCTTGTTGTGCATAATTCCCTCTGCTTGGGAAATAATCACCATACCCTTGAGGCCTTGCAACTAAATGACTCCATTTCACTAGTAGAGAGCCAGCTTATGTTTTAGCCAGAGTTGCAATCAGAGCTTTATGCTATTCTTTTTTACATTTGAATCTGTCAAATTAGCTTTGGAATATGGAATTTTTACACTCGGCCTTTATTTTCCATTATGAGTTCCACTTCTAAATGCCAAAAACAAATGGTCATTTAGTTAGTTGCCAGTAGGTCATATTTGTATTGTGATTAAGAATGACTGTGTTTGTCATGCCAGCTTGCTGAGCTAGCAGATGGTAACTAATCAGAAAGAGTCAAGAAGTCAAACTTCTATAGTTGCAACACCACAGTTTCATCCCATTGAATTTTAATGATTCTCAAAATATACACAGTATCCACTCTAGCAGGTATTAGAAGTACAAATTTAAAAAAACCAACATTTATGGAATACCTCCTTTGTATCAAGAATTTTACTAGACACATTCATAATTATTGCCCCAATTCAATCAGTATGTTAACCTCAGGTAATCAGATATAAACATTATCCCCACTTTATAGAAAAGGACGCTGAAGTTCAAAGATATAAAGTCAAATGGTTGTGCAGTAGATGTTACACCTAGTTTGGGGGCCAATCCTAGGCAATCTAGATCCTATATCCTTTTTCTCCTACCATGCTGCTTGCCTTAGCAGTTAAAGCCAAGGCTTCCTGTTCTCTGTCTATCTCTGTACACTGTGTCCGAGGAGGATAGGACTACTGATAATTTCACTGACTTCACTATTATGCTTAGGCTTGCCTTGCCCTCTCTTTTTCTCCTGTCTTCAATGAATTGTGTTATCAACAAATCCAACATGCCTGTACTGACCTTTCTTTTCCATCTTTCCCACCACAGTAACTTACTAGAATGTGTGAAGTTTGCATTTTGGCTAAATCAGTTCATCACACACAACATTTGCACTCGAAAATCCTTAAATCTAACAATGTAAGATTCGCATTTCTGTAGAAGACAGAGGCAAGGGCTCCACAACACACATCTGTGAGGTAATATTCTTTTTTTTATGGCCAAAAATACTGTATTTTTAACCAGCAAGATCATTGGGGCATTATTATACAACATTAGGTGTTTTGTTTTGTTTTGTTTTGTTTTGTTTTGTTTTGCAAAACTAGTTCCCATCCCCAAACAAAGACAATACATGCATTTGAATGACATTTTAAGAACAGTAAATATGATTCATTTAAATACTGCAAGTTAAAAATGTTTTCTGACAAAACTCCCTAAGTACATAGTCCTAGTCAGGGTTTCCAACATGATGATGGTGAGGACTTCACAGGAAGTCGCATTTAAAGTTCTTCGAGGAAAGGAAATCCACCAAAAACATGTTTCAATCAATGTAACCTGGACAAAGTTACACAGTAATTTTCCCTTTTTTTTTTTTTTTTTTTGCTAATCTTAAATATATTCTACTGAAGAACACTTCCTCCCTGTTACTTTTCCCCTGTCTACTAAAAGCTTCTAAGAAAGTAAAAAATTCCTTTATCCATGTAGGATCCAAATGTACCCAGTAGCTGTATTCATAACATGTAAATACCACTAATTGTTGGGCTGGAATCATATGGAGAAATGGAGGCCATATGGTAGATAAGGAAGGCAAGGAAGAAATTAACATCTGAGCACCTATCATGTGCTAGGTGTATGCATACTCTGAACATGATTCTAGAGGCAAGAGTTACTGAATGGGGCAGGGGCAGTGGGAAAGAGAGCAGGACATGATGACTCTGTACTAAAGCATCTATCACCCAGCAAGTGTCTGGCTCCAAAACCTCTAGCTAATCATATACAACTAAACCACTTCTTTTCCTAATATGATGGAACCAAAATGAAATCCCCAAGGCACGGGTACCAGGACAGATCTATTAATGCTACATATGCTGGAAATATGTAGAGAGAAACATACAATTACTATTTTCAATTTTTGTGTGTTTCTATCCAAAGAGTATCTCTTTGGGAGAAAAGATGAATGTATGTACCAAGCATACCTTATTCGTATCAATTGAGATGTTGCTAATGACCAATTAAGTGGTTTTAAACCC
>PVKA01025289.1:0-33139 GCA_004027165.1 Ctenomys sociabilis
TCTTAAACATATTCATCTAAAAGTCTTGTGCAGCATTTCTTAGGAACCCAAAGAACTAATGACCTACAAACTCACATTCAATTTAAGATTAAAGAAAAAATTGCATATCTACATATATTTTATTCATTTCTAAAACTGAAAAGATTATTTTAACAGAAAACATGCCCCCAGGATCTATTCTAAATCTCTAAAGCTCACTCTAATGCAAGTTTCCTCCTACCAAATCTGTTTTATTTCATACTAAGCAGGTGCTCACCCTAGATAAAATGTAGCCCAGTTAAAAAGAAATATCCAATCATCAAATCACAGATAAACTGCAAAGTTTTAGTCCTATTCATTTTCCAGGCAATCTAATGTAAGTGCTGTCCTCTGGGTCATGCTAATGCCCCCCTGCCCATCTAGGTGTAAACTAGAATTTTAAAGGCTGTGTGCTGCAGAAAGGGTGTTGCAGTGGACAGATTGCTCTGGGTTTCCTAATCTTCAAGGCCAAATCTCCAATAAAATTTAGTGTTGGCCCCTACAGTGGAAAAACAGCAGCTGTTCTGAGATGCACTGCTTTAGAAATAATCCAACTAGGCCAATTTTAGACACATGCAGAGTGTGACTGGGTATAAAGAAAAGGATTGAGATTTTTAAGAATGATTTGACTGGTTAGGAAAGGAGATAAAACAGAAGCCTGGAATATAACGAAAGCTTGAGCAGTATATAAGGAAGAAAACTGTAGGTGCCTTTAACCCATGTAACCTTCCTTGACCACCACCTGAACCTCACTCTCAGCCCTAGGCCCTATCTCTACAAGTGCAGAGTTGGTGGCACAACGTTCAGGGTAGCTGGAGACCAGGTCAGAGTCTCCTTGAGGCTCAGCACCTTTCTTTCTGCTTTCCTCTTGCCCTGGTCCAGCTCTCCCTGTCCATCTCTGGTTAGTTTCATTCTGGCCAACAGTACCCTTCCTGCAGTGGACTAATTAAGTGAAGGATCTCCAAGGAGACAGGAAGCTGAAGCTGGGAGAGGAATGGGAGACAAATGTCTAAATAACGCCATGTGGAAAATCACTTTCTAGATAAAGAAGGGAGAAAAGGAAGCAGAGATGGAAGAGAATGCCAGTGGGAAAGTGGCATCTCATGGTAAGGAAACACAGGATAAGTACATGGCTGTAAACTGCCCAGTAATCCCTACGATACTACACTCCTTGTTAATTTGTTTGCTGTATGTTTTCTCTAGCATTTGACAGTATTCATTGAACTCTGAATCCTTCCTGAGATCTCATCAGTCTCTCAGACACAGTTCCCTCTTGGCTCCTTCATCTTTTCAGACCACATTCCTGGGACATCTGATGTTTCCAGCTTAACCTGTGTCGCCCTACAGTGCTTTCCTTGAGTCCAGGCTATTTTATTGAATTGCGTGACTTCAACCCTTCCTGATTATTCCATTGGAATTTCACTTATTCCCAGAGATGCGCAACAGTATTTATAGCTGCATTGGCCTCTAATGCTTCATGTAGGCAATTGAAAAATCACTGCCCAAAACTAAATCCATGAATTTCCCTCTCCAAGCCTTATAAAAGCCAAACAAAAAAAGTCCCAAATGATATTCTCAGTCATTTTATTGCCATTTGAAGCCATTTTGTCTTCAATTTCCCTTGATTTTACTTCTAAAATATCTCTTAGGATGGCAGCATTTTCTCTGTTCTCACTGTTAACAGGCTTAATTGAAAAACTTAGTTTTCTCCTCTTCTGGAAAGATTGTGTTACATTTGAGAATTTGAAGAACTTGTTGAGCATCTTTGAAAATGTGGTTATAACTTATAGGTCCATTACCTGTATAGCTTTTCAGATAAACTGGTTAAGGAATGTTCTAGGATGAGATTCATTTATTTATAAAATAGATCATTAGGACATTTAATTAGCAAATTCAGTTCCATAAAAACTTACTGAAAAATTCTGGTGAAGACTGTGTCATGAAAGCAGGAATAGGAAAAGAATGAAATCCTGCCTGACTACAATCATTATATCCAGAAGGAAATATCTATAACTCTTACACCTTGAAAAGAAACAGACAAAGAATAGAGAAGCAGAAGAGAACATAGCCCTAGAAGTTCATAAGGCTGGGAAATGACTTTAGCTGGTCTAAGCCCAAAACTCCAAACTCAATGGTAGGGAAAATTCTGTGATGATACCTAAAATTTTTGCTCCCTGGTATGCGCACTCAGTAATTCCCATCCTTGGCAGGGGTACTATGAATATGATGGGAAAGTCATTTCTACAGTTTCATGATGTTCTGATCTCCTGTCACTCTCACCTAATGCTTGAACCCACAAAATAAAAAAGGGAAGTTGGATCAATGCACAGTTTCAAGGGACTCAGTCCATCGTAGCCAAACTCAAAAGGAAACTCACTGTCAAACAGTGGTGAAGCAAAGATTCTTAGTCTACAGAAGCCAGGAAGTACAGCAGGAAAACAGTGCCAGAGAAGAAGGGAAAAAGAATCATATATAGGACTCAGGGTCACATCTCCATTTAATTAATCACCTCCATGATTACCCATTTAGTCACAGTCAAAAGTGTGCTTTACCAATGCCCTGCACAGCTTCCAAGCTGATCTAGTTGACACAAATAAACTTGACCACCACAGTCCACCCTTGTCAACTGTCATGGTTACTTTTCTCTTACTGATGGCACAAAATATCCAACATCCAAAATGAAGGAAGCAAAGATTTATTTAGCTCAGAGTTAGCAGAGATTTTAGTCCATACTCAGCTGGCTACATGGCAGAGTGGCACATGGCAGTGGGTGACAGTTCATGGCTGTGGAAAACAGCAAAGAGGAAAGGGAGGAGCAGCAGCTGCGGCAGCCAGCAAGCCTCTCTCCCTTCCACGTATTGTATTCAGGCTGTCTGCACCAAGGCGGGAGTAGTGCCCACCCCATAATCCCAGCTTTGGATCATGAATTAATCACAAACTCTAGAATCCTGCCCCAGTGACTGCATGAGGCTTTGGGTGAATAACTAGCCACAAACCATAACATCACTTGACATACAAACACCTACTTACTACACACATTCTCTCCAAATAAACACAACCTTATGTTTATAATTCTACCTAACATGACACAACTCTTGTCATAGGTGAGATCTACACTGTCCCCTAAAATCCTCATGAGTATGGAAGGTGACTGGGGCATGGAGGCACCTTACTCATCAGTAGATTTAATCAACTGATAGATCAATAGTTGAAGGTGCTCTAAGGCCTCAGAAAGTGTTTCTCCCTCCCTCCGCAGCTATTCTCTTCACTCTGGGTTTTGGCTACCATCATACGAGTTTTCCTCTGCCAGGCCCTTTTACCATGCCATTTGTCCCTTGGAGACAGCTGGCCACTGAACAAAACTTCTAAAAATTATAATCCAAAATAAACCTCTCCTCTTTTGAATTGTCCATGTCTGTTATATCTTCTCTACAACAGGAAAAGTAATTAAGGCAAATATCTTGCATAAGATCGAAGCTGCAATAATCTCTTACCCAAGTTATCAGCTATTGCAAGATTATTCAAAAGTTCAATGAAAAGTCTCCTCTGATGATAAAGACAGACACTGATCTGAGAGTTGTATAAAAATAAAGACAAGTTACATAATCCCATTGTACAATGGTATCAGCTAAACACTCCTCTACTAAATGGGATAGAGAGATAGCTTGGCAGCCCCAGTGCCTTCATGGCAAGCACAAGGACCTGGGTTTGATCCCCAGTACAACACGCAGTACTGGCCCCCAAACCCCAGTGCATGATTCTGGCCACAAAAACCAGGAGTGGTGGCACATGCCTGTAGTCCCAGAGTTGGGAAAGTTGAGACAGGAGGATCATTACAAGTCTGAGTTCTATAGCCAGACCCTGTATCAAACAAATGAATAAATATAAGATTAAAAAATAAATATTAAAAGGGAGGTAAAGGGATAGAAAACTAATGGGACCAAAAGTAGATGTGACAGCACATACCTGTAATCTCAGGAAATCTGAAGCAAGTGGATCACAAGACTGAGTCCACCATGAGCAAGTCTGACTCACCAAAACTTGTGCCAAGATAAAATTCTGAAATAGCCCGAGGGATATGTTCTGTAGAAAAGTCCTGGATTGTTCAATCTCCACTACAAAAAAAGTAAAATTTTAATGACAAAAGTAAGGCAAACATTAATGTAATTATATGTCCAGTATCTAGCAATAAGATGCAAGTTCCTAAAGGTTCAGTCAGTCCTGCTCACATGGCCTTGTCAATTACCCACCTCTCTCTTTCTCTTTCTTTCTTCTTTCTTTCTTTCTTTCTTTCTTTCTTTCTTTCTTTCTTTCTTTCTTTCTTTCTTTCTTTCTTTCTTCTTTCTCTCTCTCTCTGTCTCTCTCTCTCTCTCTCATCTATCTATCTATCTATCTATCTATCTGTCTATCTATCATCTATCTATCTATCTCAGCTTTTCAGGAGCTCTTTGTCTGACCTCACAGGCTTTCTTTTGAAATCTTGGTGAAGGGTTCCATGACCTCCTAACTGTTCAACTCTGCATACCAACATAGCCACATGTAGGACAGCAAGGTCGGCTACAAGAGGAAGCAGTTGCCAGGCCTTTTGGACCAAGACAACCTTTGAATTCCTGGATGAATTAGCAAAGAGCAGTGAATTCCTGGAAACCAATTCCACAGAAGGCACTTCTCAAACAGGGTCCCAGAATATCTTTTCTCAAATAAAATGTTTAAACTTTTGCACACATAAGCCTGCAAGAAGTGAGGTCTTGCTAAGTTTTGAGATACTTTCAAGGCATCTTTCTCCTTGTCCCAGTTATTGGGACATAGTTATTGGTTCCTTTTAATGGCACTATGTCATCAGTGATCATACCTCCTTTGGTCCCAACTTTACACATGGTTTCTTCTGCACCAAAAGTTAATTTTATTAAATTCTTCTGCTATGTTTTTTTCTGGAAGTTCTTCTTATACAAATCTGATTTAAAAGAGCCATCAACACCTATACCACAGCCTGAACAATGGGCTGCCTTGAAAGTTTCATCATCAAATCAGTGAGTCTAGTGTCATTAATCTTAGTCTCCCACAAAATATCAGAACATGGGCAAAGTGTTGACAGATACTTTTTTTCCACAGTGTAATAAACACGACTTCTAGGCCAATTGCCAATGAAGTGCTTATGCCCAAATGAACTCTTCTGAACCTGGCCTTTACTGTTCACATTCAAACCAGCACTGTTGTCTTTTTAGCTCTTATCAGAATCTCCTACCAGGCTCTATTTATAGGATTTTAGGCTTCTCTAGCTTGCATCTTTAACACTTTCCAAACTGCTTCTACAAACCAGTTCCAAAACCTTCTAAGCCTCATGGTTACATAGTCACAGCATGGATCCTACTTCTCCAATACTGATTTTTGTATTAGTTGCCTTTGCCATTGCTGAAACATATGAGCCACTACAGAGAACTTAAAGGAGGAGAGGTTTTCTTGGGGATTCAAGGAACTCGGTTCACTGTGGGATGACTCCACGGCAGAAACACTATGGTGAAAGGAGCAGGTGGAGCAAATGTGCTTGATTTGTGGCAGCTGGGAAGCTGCACAGCAGAGCAGCACCAGAGAGAAAGGGGTGAGCTGTAAGATATGGACCCCAAGCTCATACCTGCCTGGCCCACCCAGACAAAACTAAAACTATGGTTTAATAACCTGCTGGGGGGATGGTTTTTTGTTTTGGTTTTTGGTTTTTTGGTGTTTTTTTTTTATTTTAGTACAGGGTTTACAGGGTCTCACTACATAGACTTATAGTGATCCTCCTGTTTTCAGCCTCCCAACGAAGGGATTATAGGCAAGTGCCACCACATCCAGTCTAAGAGTTTCTTAATCCAGCCAAATTTATATATGATGGCTAACAGTCCTAATATGTTTTCACTGTAACAGAATAAGGTAGTGATTTATCTGCTGGCTTTAAAGAACTAAGCTTCCACAATATAAAAGGGCCAACAGGTGGAGACATGAACTTGGCCTCTGAAGCTGAGGGTGTACCCAAACAAAAACCAAGAAATTCATCTCAATTCTTAAGCAAAGAAACTTAATCAAGCCAACAACCCTAATGAGCTTGGAATAAGAGGACTCTGTAACTTAGATAGCATCACAGTTTCAGCCAATGATTCATTTCGAACCTTTAAGAGCCTAAATATAGAGCAAAGCTAAACTGTGTCCAGGCTTCTGACTCACAGAAGCCATGAGATGATAGATTTGCTAAATGTAGCAACTGCTTTCATGAATGAAAATAAACACATGTGCCATTGCCATTAACCCACCATGCAATGGATTTTTAAAACTAGAGTGGAGGGAGGGAGCATGACCTCTTCTTTTACTGACAAAATATAATAAAGGAAATTTCATTTATATGGCACTGCTCATGTACAAAGTTACAGAGGCAAAGCAATGGGAGCGAAAAGCTGACTGAGGAGGGGGAGCACCAAATGTGTCCTGACCCCAGGGTCATTTCACTCTCGCTTATCTCTTTACTGTTGGAGAAAAAAACATATAAAATTACTTGAAGGACCCCTCTAGCACTCTTGGAGTGGCAGCAGGGCACATCTGCTACTTCAGCTGGATTAGTAAGTGACATCATTTGGATTTCAACTCCATTAAGTCACAAAATCTGGTCTCTTTACCATTAACTATACAAAGAACTGTGGAATGTTCTCACTAATCAATTAAATAATTTCTTCTTCCCAAACATTATTTTTACCATTTTCTAATAGAACAAGAATATGAATACTGTATAACTAAATGTGTTGGATGCTACATTTAGCAGTCTACTATAGTTATAGCCTATGTACTTTTTCTAAAGATAACAGATCATATTCTAAAAGTTAATTTTAAAGCAATGACCCAATATCAAATTATTCACACATATTTGATTAAGTATTTCTTACCCTACTGATTTTCTATTCTTTTTCATACAGGGTCCTGCTATGTAGTTTAGGCTGGCTTTGAACTCACAATATACCCTAGCCTGGCACTGAAATCACAGTGATTCTCTTGCCTCAGCCTACTCAGTACTGGGATTTGAGCTGTACACCACCAAGCCCAGGTGCTACCATGGGATTGAGCTTATTTCCTTGAATTCCTTCATAAAATGTTATGGACCTTTTGTATAACATTGATATTTGAATTCCAGAGTTTATACCACTCTAAAATCACACAAGTGAGAACACTTACAGGGCAAACCAGATACACCAAGTGATTTACACATTATTTATCTTGTCTCATGAAAATAAGGAGCCCCCTCAAACTATTCATCACAGAAGAAGAGAAAATAAAATGCTCTCCTTATCATGAAGAGTAAGCAGAATAGCTTGTACGTTATTTGGTCAAGTTTATCCTGTAGGGTACTTTTGATCTTTCAATTATTTGATAAAATGCATCTTTTCAAGGACCTCTCAATCCCTTTAAAAACAAAATAACCTATATTTAAGATTTCTTATTAAAAGAAATACAAAAAATTCAGTAAGTCTAAGACAGCCAGTGGTGAATATAATCATGTATTGCTTTTCATGTATTTTCTACGCAAAGTATATATATATATATATATATATATATATATATATATATATATATATATATATCCTTTTTAGGAATATTGGAATAATGTGGTTTTACAACTAGTTTCTCTACACATTTTTATCAGTGATGAGTCTCTGAAGATATGGTTTTCATTTATGCATAATACCCTAACTCAGAAATGTCACAAATTATAGATTTAAAAACTGTATACAAAATGTTTACACTGTTTCCAAAATTTTATTACTATAAAAAAGTTCAACATGGTTTCCCAATCTAAAATCATGCAGTCCACACACTCTTTAATGTAATCTCACTATTGATCTAGAAATTTTTCAATTCTTACTAAAAGCCTCTTTTTCCCATCTAAGCATTAGATCCTGAAGCGGCACCAAGTTTGTCATTTCACCTTCTCAGCTTAGTTGATTTTTATAAATCAGTAATTAATTCATATTCACTTAAAAATTAAAATGAATAAGATATCATGTTAATTAAAATATAACCTGAAAAGTAGAGAAAAGTGAGTTAAAGTTTACAAAATGATTTGTCCCTATGAGTACACCATTAAATTATTACAGAAGAAAACAGACAAAAGAAAAATAGAAGAAGAAATATAATAAGGACATAATATAGGCTAATGAGATAGGTCAGTGGACTAAACACCTGCTTCAGCAAGCAAGGGACCAAAGCTCGATACCCGGCAACACATGCCACACTGGCCCCGCCCCAGGGTGTGCTATGCAGGCACCGAGTCTGGGAGTGGTGGTGCATGCCTGTAATCCCAGCACTGGGGAGACTAAAAACAGGACCATCACTGTGATCTCACTATGAGTCCAAGCTGCATAGTGAGACCATGCACCCAATACATTTCAAAAGTACATAATAAGGTTTCAATTCAGTGGCAAATTCATATATTATGGGATAGGAGCTGACAGTTTTTGCTTACTGCATCAAGGAATTTTTCTACTCCTATCCATGATTGGAAATGATACAGGAAGTAAACCCTCAAATATTGTTTGTGGAAGAGAACAGCTGAAGCAGTAGTTACGACAAACAATTTCAGCAGCACAAATAGAAATTTGTGACATGTTGATGCCATCTGGCCCTTCAATTCCTCCTCATGCACGAGAATACATAATAGAGAAAAACAAACAAGTATCCACTAACAGAGTAGTTAAGCACACTGTGTCACTCACTCAGTGGATGCAGATATAGTGGATGTCTTCAGGAAAGAAATCACAAAAGTATTTCAAATTTAATACTATAAGGGCTGGGGAAATAGCTCAGTGGAATAAGTGCTTACCTGGCAAGTGCAAGGTCTTGCGTTTGATCCCTGGTATCACCAAAAGCAAAGCAAAACAAAGAATAAAAAGAGAGAGAGAGAGAAAAGGAAAGAAAACAAAGTCAAGTATATGTTAATCAGTGGAGCCAAGAAAAAAGCAAAATAACCAAAATGAAAAGAAAATTTATTTATGTGGGTATTTTATATTGTTCTTTTTCTCTTAACAACAATACAAGAAAGTTTTTGTTTTACCCTTTTCCTTTCCAACAAATTCTAATAAATGGTTAAATCTTTATAGCACTGATTTATTAATGTGAACGCTGTGTGTTGTCATGGCAACGAGAGAATCAGAAATATACAAATGTATATGTGTACATGCTCACACCAAAGCACACATCTACTGATGTGGGAAAGACTTGGGAGGAGGGCATTTGATGGAAAGTTAAGTGATGAAGGGAGTAGCAAATAGAAGTCAGATTAGAAGAGAGCCGGCCTCTGCTCTTATAAGGTATCTGGGCAGACCAAGGGAGCCACTGCATAAGGGAACAGGAGGTTGAAGCAAGAAGAGCAAGTTTTACCTGCTGGGTCCTTGGCCTGTCACTCCTTGGTCAGAGCTCACCTGAGGAGGTTATTCCTCCTCTTTCTGAGAACGTGTGGACAAGGCACTCCTCAGGGCTCACCTTCTAACAAGTCCAGAAATGTGAGGTAAGCAAAAGCTTCAGCAGCAAAGATTAGAGAGGAAAGCGCCTTCTTTCCCGGAACAGGACTAAGCGGGTAGTGCGATGGTGGCCCTGGCAGTGCTGCACATGCGCTATGCTATTCCTGCCCATTGGCCTCTGTGGGCTGAATGGGAAAGCTACCAAGTTGGGAGCTGGCTGAGTTCTACCAAATGCAGAAGCAGAAACACCTATCTGGGCTAATCTGGACAGGTGCATAGTGTAGGCACAAAGTAATTCTCGTTTGTCGTCCCCCCCACCAGTGACAATGCTAAGTCTTCATTATGGCTTTTGCTCATAATTTTTAAATTGCCTAGGGGCTCCACGTCTGTAGATGCACTGACACCTCCATACAATTTAGCAGACCTTAACTCCATTTCCTCGCATAACCTTGTATTTTTCTGGTTTCAGTGACAGTCCCTTCCCCCTCCCCCATCAAGTTTCTAGCTTTTATTTCAACTTTTGTGGCCATTCTCTCAATGTCATTTCTTGGCTGTCTTTGTTGCTTAGTTTGCTTTTTATTGTTGTGTTTTGTCTTGTTCTTTGTTGTTGCTTTCTGATTTATCAACATCAGAGGGTTTCCACACATGATCGTGGCTCTCGTTTTCCTTTAATTACACTTCGTGGTTATTGGAGTTGTCGTGTCTATGTTAACAAGATATTGCTAATAGAGATTTCTTGCCACCAGACCAATATAAATGGCCAGGTACTAATAACTTCACTAAGTTTTCCAGTTGGTCATATTAACATGACTAAAAAGGAATTCCTGATCTTCTTCTTACCCCCAAAATTGTTCCTTTCTCTCCAAAGTTCTCATTCACTACCAACATTTGCTCATCAAATGCAGATATTCCTTTTTCACATCCCAGTGATTTATAAGTTCTGCTGGCTTTTCCTCTAAACTATACCTCGTACAACTTCTTCTACCTGCACTGTCACTAAAATGTCTCATTATACGGCAGCAGCATCACCCCAACCTCTTTCTTATTATTTGACTTCCTGGTCCATTTCATAAAAACCCACTGTGTCCCACTCTCTAGGACTCAAAATATGCAAAAATTCCCATTTTTCCAGTCTCTGATCTGCAGTACCTTTTTCTCTCACAAGTGTCAGCACATACTGCTCGGTTTGCTTGGAAATGCTTTATTGGTTGGCTCACATTCACAGCTCAGGCCTCAGTCTACACATCCTTTACTGCGGAAACAATCCCTTACTTTCCAACCAATACAAGTGACATTTCATCATGGCATTCTCTCATAGTAACATCTGGTCTGTCTTTGCAGAATTTACCAGAATTTCTAGTCATTCATCATGTTGAATAAATAAGCAGAGAAAACCAAATATCATTTGTGGAAGCTAAAAAAAAGATCTGATTCGTGGAAGAAGAGAAAGGAATAGGAGTCCGAAGAAACTTGGAAGGGTCTTGGAAGGGAAAGGGAAGGAGATAGGAAGAAAAGTTAGGGGACAAGTACACTACAAGGAGTCACGTATGTTGTCTAAGGAATGATATATATTTGAAAATAATGAATACAGTCTAAAGTTGTTTAGCACACAGAATGCATTTTTATATCTGGACATCTGAGTAACTTCACTGATGATCACAATAATATGTCATATAACAACAGTTGTTAATTTCCTATCATCTTATTTGAAATTATATCCTTTTTTGTTATTTTTATATTGTTTTATTTTTTTCCTCTTTAAAAATTTAAAAAAAAATAATTTATTTATGTATTTATTTGGTACAGGATCTCGCAACTCAGCTCAGACTTATAGTGATCCCCCTGTCTCAGCCTCCCCAGCTCTGGGATAACAGGCATGCACCACCTCGCCTGGTTTCAATGACCAGAACAGTGCTCCGGGGGTTTTGGGGTCAGCACAGCATGTGGTACCAGGGATCACACTGGGTCTTTGTGCTTACCAGGCATGCACTTAGAACACCAAACTATCTCTCCAGCCTGTTTTTTGTTATTGTTGTTGCTGTTGTTGTTGTTTTCTCTTTAAAATAAAAAAAGATGACAACACTAATGATCCTGATTTGATTTTTATACACTAGATACATCTATTATCATACCATATCCCATAAATATGTACAATTACTATATATCAATTCTAACATAAAATAATAAGCAATAACTTCATGAAAAAAGTCTTATTTCCAAAAATTTGAAATATCTTTCCCTCAACAAGGGAGATTTATTGAATATCTTTGTGCAAAGCAGGAATACATAAAAAAATGACATAGCCCAAACTCCAACAAGTTTATACGTTAGCACATTCAAAAAGCTCACAAAGAGGATTCAATCCCTGAGCCTACCATGCTGGCCCCAACCCAGGGTGCGCTGAGAGTGCAATTGAGACTGGACATGCTGGTGCACACCTGTAGTCCCAGCACTTGGGAGACTGTAAACAGAAGAGTCACTAAGAGCCGATCTAGTAGTGAGACCCTGAACATCCTGTAGACCCTTCCCTTAAAAAAATATACGAAAAAGAAAAGTTCACAAGGAAATATATGTTCCTGCAGAGATGTAACAGATTCCATACAAAAAGAACCTAGAATGGTTCATTGTTTATCTTAGTATCTACTTGTTTTGTGTCTAGTTTACAGCTTTGGTATATTGATACCCTCATCATTCAAAAATCCTGAGATCAGGATTAGCCAAGCCACTGGCTGAAGGGTGCAGGAGTCCTTCATGGACTCTGTGTGAATGCTGCATAGACTGGACTCTAAAACATACACAGTCTCCTCTAGGTTAGAGATTATATTGTTTACACATTGGCCTGAGTGTGGGTCTGAATCCCTTAAAATTCTCTAATCAAAGAGCTCCCATTGAACCCCTTCTGGCTAACAGGAACTTTATTCCCATACCTTTATGTCTTTTACTTCCTTGCCTTTAAATGTTCTAAATAAGTCTTCTTACACCTTACCACCTCCTTCCTCAGGTTCAGATCTAGGCACCATGGACATGACACCATCGCCACCTGACAGTTCTCATATGCGTGACTGATTAAAAGTCTGATTTCTTCCTAGAATATACATTGTAAGAACCTGAGGGCGGGCACAAGGTCTGCTTTGTTTTGCCTATGCCTTAGGACTTTAGAATAGTGCCAGGTACATAGCAGGCCTGCAGTGTGCATTTGTCATATTAATGAAGTTCCAAGAGACCGTTTCCCCTTTCTCAACAAAGAGATGTAAAGATCATTTAATATTTTAATTTAACGACAGACATTTCACAAAGTAAAAATAAAAATGGATGACATTATACATTATATAGTATAGTTTAGGTACATAATTTTTGCTCCTAAGTTAAATGGCAATATTTTAAACAAATATATTTAATTCGATCTATGTGGTAACAAAAATCAAAGATATTAATATATTCATTTCTAAAAGAAATTCACATTATATACAGATGAGATAAATCATACCTATATACAGTGGACACCAGCACTTTGGAGATGAAATATTAATTCTTTCACCCATTTTTAAGTAACTATAAAAACCTAAAATATTAGTAGGTTGCAATCTTTCTAGGGAGTATGAATTTGAAGTAGAAACATTGATGTGGGAAATCAAGTCACCTAGCTTATTAAGAAAAACATTATTTTTCAGTGTTATTTTCTTGTTTTATTATTGACTTTGAACTGTTTGATAGTTATGATTGCACAAGATATAGCATTCTCTCTCCACTGAAGGAAAAATTTTCATAATTATTTACTTGAAGTGGAAAATAATTTGGAAATTTGCAAAGATATATTGTTTACAAATATGAGCAATTTACTGTATTTAAAAACTGCAGCATCCAACTGTAAAATTATTTATATATTCACATAACTTTATTTCATTCTTCATTAACAAAGCATCATTAACAGCAAAGCAGCTCTTGGCTTTAATAAATATGCTACGTCTTCTTAAAAATCAGGTGTCAGCAAGACAGCATGCAGCTACATGAATGTTAAATAATAATAGCATATTTAATAGTTTCAATGATATAAAAATAAATGTTCAAATCTGCCTCCTGTATTTACCAACTGGTGCTGTATTTCTCCATGACTTATTGAGATAACTATTTAGGTTATGGCATTTTAAAGAATGGCTTGAATTTCAAAATTTTTATTCTATCCAATGCAAACTAAGAATAACAGATTCTTTAACAGATATTAAACTGCTCAAAATCAATGTAAGACTAGAAAAAAAGAGATCTAAAACCCAATTTTGCTAATGTAATTTCTCTGTATTATTACAATGGATGAACTGGTACAAATCAGACAGCTCTCCAGTTACTTGCTAAACCCACCAAATGGAAATAATTTGCAATACCATCACATCCATTCAGGTTTTAAATTATCTAAAACATCTCTACTCTGTCTCTAAGCACAAAATTAGGTGGCCAAATAGATTTCAAATTTTAGCTGATTACATTTATCAACTAAGGGGTAGGTATTAAGCTGTTAATTTGGACAGCTATGGTAGACTTTGAAAATCAAAGATAAGTAAAGAGACAAATTAAAGGAATTTGAAAAAATAATCTTCTACTTGTTAAAAAAATTCCAGATATATATACCATGTTTCAGGTGAATAACAATATTACAGCCAAACTACTTGAAATAATTTTATTCTCTTAAACAGAACAAAACATCTAATTTTGCCACTAAAGTGTTTATATTTTATGTTTTATGTTTAACTGTTTTATGCCAACAATTAAAGGACCATATTCCAGTTGTCTAAAAACACATTCTTAAGCCATACACATTGGCCAAGTGCCTAAATAATAGTGTCAAAGGTTAACTGTATTTGACATGATGGTACTGGCCAAGGACCCTGGAGTCTAATAAGTTAATTCCACTGGCATGTGCAGTCTATGGGTTCCTGCATAGTGTACATAATTTCAGTTCCATTTCCGGAGCAGTACAGAGGGACAGTCACATTGCGCACTCCATTTTCACGGCAGCACTTGCAGAATCGTAGGTGACTTTCAACGTTGATGTTATATATGGTCGCTGATGGGCATTTTCCATCACAAGAGGCAACATTTATCTGTAAGGAGAAATAATAGTAAAAAAGTCTTAAAATTTTTAAAAATGAATGTTATTTGATTCTATTAGCCAGTCAGATGAAAGCAAGACTTGCTTATCACTTTAATCCTCAATTTTGTATAGGTAAAAGACAGTGGAGGCTGTCAATATACCAATGTATATTGAATTTTAACCCACTAAGTCAATGGAATGTACTGTGGTGATGTCTAACATAGCAATGCTGATATAACTTAAAATATGAATTATAAAAACATAACTAAAAGTTACATTGAACATATTAACCATAATCTAATAATTCTGTTGCCCTCTATCATGCTTTAAGTAGACTACACAACTAGACGAGTCATATTAAAGGAGTCAAAGCCATAACCACCACCATTCGTGTTACATGAAATTGCATAATTAAAAAAGAAAGGGCCAGAGACAGCTCAGTGGAACAAGTGTTTGCATGGCAAGCACAGGATCCTGAGTTTGATCCTTGGTACCACCCAAAAAAAAGGAGGTAGTGAAGTATATCTAGATTTAATTTCCATCTCTCTGAATTAAAATTATTATTAATCATTATCATGATTATCTGAAGAATAAGTCATGCTTTTTCACACACAGAATATTTAATATAATAGGGTATTTTCAAAGTTAAATATTGTATTTTGGTGTACATGTATGTGTTGGTGGGATACACTCTGGAAACACATTCTTCATGTAATGATATTTTTTCTACTTACAGAGCTTTGGCTTACACAGTCTTGTTTCCTTATGACTGATTTAATGATGACTTTCTGGCAAATTCTTTCTTCTCTTTTGCCTGATAAAATATAAATATATTTACTCATCAAAAGGCCTAACTAAAATTGTTCCTTAATTTTATACATCAACACATATTCAAATTTGAAACTTGATATATAAATGTAATCCCATATGAAAATATATTCAACATTCTTCCTATATATTTTATAATATTCATTGTTGTCTTTTAAATAGATTCTTACATTTTCTAGCTTTATACTTACTCACTTGGATTTTTGTTTATTATGTTAGAATAATTAACATGAGTCAAAAATACCCTATTCCTAAAAAAAAATCCCCATTCCTGTAATAATGCTAACATCAATCTATGGGTGGTTTATATGTATGTATAAAATAATATTTTCAATGAAACATAGTATGTATAAGAAAATATATAATAATATATAAAATAAGAAATAGATAACAAAATATATAAAATAAAAATATGGTATAGTTACACAATGAAGTACTACACTGTCACAAAGAAGGATGAAATTGAATTAGTCCTTGAAAAATACATGAATCTTGGAAGCATAATACTAAGTAACATAAATAAGACACAGAAGATTAAAATAGCGCATAGTTTCTCCACTCAAAATATAAGTAATTTTTAAAGCAAAATACATTTTTAACAAAGATGTGAAGCATGGAAATAGGCTATGGAGATGACCCAGGGAGGAAGGAAGAGGATAGAGGAAGAGGAGTATAAATTGTCGACATGTGACAGCTCTACCTGCCCATTCCCCAAGATGTGTATTATAAATTGTAAACAGATCATAATGAAAACTTAAAATGAAGAGTTTTAAAGTCATAGCATCCCACCATATGTTAATATAACAATGACAAATGCAATTGCGGTATTTATTAAACCTATGGAAACATATGAGTGATTATACTTAAGTTTAGGGTCCTGCAATGACCTTTTATGTTTTTAAATGAAAACCTTTTGTAATCATTTATAATACAGCAAAAGTCACCTGTGTCTGATAGAGTATCACCTAGTAACACATCTAAGAAAATGTATCTTACATTACATGGTTGTGGATGTATTTGCTGAGTCAAGAGGCGAAGGACCAGGTCCTTCCCTCACTCTGTCTCTAACTTGCTTTCTCACACTAGGAACATCACTGAATCATTCTGTTGAGGCTCCTTGCTTGCAAAAGGGCAGAATTGTATTTCCAATTAGTTTAGTGATGTAATACTTATTGAAAATAAATGATTACAATCTCAACATATGAAGTAGACATAGGTGGTTACCCTGGTTGAAAAAAAAATGGGTAGCTGAATTTGCTTGAAATATGACCTCAAATGGCTAAATTTAAGGTCACACCTCAGTTTTCATCATACCTGACCTCTCAGAAGCAAGTGATCCAGTCACCGCCCTGTCTCCTTTAATTCACTTTGCTCTTCTTCCATTTTCTACTCTACTTTGTCTTCTTTTCTCTGACACTGCTCCACCACCCTAGCACAGGCCACAACTCAGTGCAACCTGGGGCTGTGTTGTGCCTTGTGGAGCGTTCATCCCATAATTAATTACCTCATTAGCCATCTGTTGCTATGCAAGTCCAAGAAGAAAAAATAGTCCAGAAAGAAATCACATCTACCTCCCCTCGCCTCTCTTCTATTGTTTTCTCATTTCCTGTGCTGGAGCCACACTTTGGGATTTCCTTTGTTGTGAATACTCTTCACTTCCTGGATGGCTTCCTCAGGACACTGAGTCTCCACTCAACTAATTCCTCATCACAGAGACAGTCTCTGAGCTCCAGCTTAAGTTATGACCCAGTGACTGTCATTCCCAATCTCTTGAATTCAGTGCTATTTTTCTTCAAACTTCTCATCATCACTTTATACATAAGTATGTATTTATGTCATTCTTACTCTTTTCTTGATAATATGCAAATAAATTATATACTGTTTCATTCAGTATAATAGGCCTAGTAGTTATAAGGGTATCTGGCATACATAGGCATCAAAAAAAACCTGATTAATAAGTCAATTCATTCAATGAATGAAAGTGAGCATTCAGTCATTTTTAGGTGAATTCTGAGGTGAATTTCCTGTTACCAAGAGTCATTTTCTATTCATCTCTCAGAAATCTTACTGCCACCCATTTTCTATGGCACCTGTGAAGTGTCCAACCTCCACAGTCTCTCCAACACATTTTGGCAACCCAGGCCGCAGAAAATGATTCCTTAACATCAAAGCAGAAATTACTTCACATCTTTGCCTAGAAGATGGATTGTGGTTGTTCTGTGCTTCCAAAACTTGGACAAATTTCAAGATCCTGGGGTCAGGAAACTGAGAAGCCTAAATCCATCCCTGGCTAGTGAGATCACTTCCTAAGAATCTTCGTATTCCTCCTCTGTGGCAGAAGATCTACCTCTCTCCTCTATGAGGATGATTTGTGGTGCCACATGCAAGTGGCTAGAATATCAGTGGATTGTCAGAATGAGTGGAGGTGTATTTTATACAGATCCTCCAGTCTGTTCTCACATAAACTAAAGACACTCATTCTCTTGTCTAGTAACTAATATGGGGTTATGACAACCAGAAGTTTAACCCTGCAGCCTGATTCTGTGCCTGTTCCTGACACAAGACTCAAAGGAGGTGGTAAGAACAAGAAGCAAAAATTGTAAAATATTAACTTCTTTATATTCTATAGCTAAACTCCACTTTTAATTTGTGCTAAAATTTGATGCACATTAGTTTACATTTGTAGAGGATACGAATGAAAATTTGCTTGTTTAATGAACATAAAAATTTTAACTAGTATGTGTCTCTAACATTGCCAGTAATTAAAATACATAAGTACACAGGCATACATATCCATAAAACCAAAGCAATGGAACTCATCAGTTGAATTTTATCTTCCAAAAGTACTTCAGAACATTAGAAGTAACTAAATAAGTGACTTATTTGGGCCCAAGGTGCTTATAGTGGTGATGAATGAAAATGAATCGGGGCTGGGGAGATGGCTCAGTGGGATAAGTGCTTACCTGGCAAGTGCAAGGGCCTGAGTTCAATTCCCAGGTCCACAAAAAAAAAAGAATGAAAATGAATCATGAGATGGACTCTACTCCAACACAATTGGTGTCCTTATCCTTTATAAGGGCACTTAAAGGGAGGTGCACACACCCAGAAGATCCTGTGTGAACGTGCAAAGAGCCATCCAGAGCCCTCACTGAAAACCAACTTTCAACATCTTTGTTTTGGATTTGTAGCCTCCAGATCTATACCAATAAGTTCCTTTTAGCCACTCATTTTGTTTTGGCTGCCCCACAGTTTACTACAATGATATGTGAGATCTCACACTACGTCCTACTGAGCACCTTTTTCTTGTTTCTAGTGTACACATATGTGTTGGATTTGCCTTTTAACACACTATATAAATGAAATTTGATCATCATGCCCAGAATCACCAGCTGCAAGAGTCTTGACTCGGACAAATTACTTAATCTCTTTGCACTGAACATCAGGGCACTTTAAGAAACTATTGGGGCTGGGGAGATGGCTCAGTGGAATAAGCATTTCCCTGGCAAGCACAAGCGCCCGAGTTCAATCCCCGGTTCCACCAAAAAAAGGAACCTATTGAATTGTATTCTTACAAAGAATAAATATTGTATAGCAAACTTAGGAGGAGTCCTTATTGCGAAGCTGTTGTTACATCCAATGGTATATAAATATCATAATTATGTAGTATTTATTTTAATATATTTCAATATTCTATCAATAAGAATTTACAGTTCTAGTTCATAAAACTACTCTCACATATAAAAGAGTTATCACTTCAGGAAGATTGGAAATTTTATTTGAGAATATGATTTTAATCTAAAAATCCTGGCCAAAATTATGCATTATTAATCTGAATGGTGTTTTGTCCTTTTTCCTAAAAGCATCCCTATAATGTTTAAATTATTTGTCTGCCTGTTTTCCAAAGCCTGCTATTTTTATATTGGCATATATTCAAACAGTTCTTAAAGAGGAAAGTGATTATACAAATAAGCTTCCATTCTATTTCAGTCCTTAAAATTATGCAAAAATCACTATGAAATAAAGCATAATTCAAAAAATAAAATGTATCTATGTATATATTTATGTATATAAAAGATATCAAATATATCTTACCAAAATAATAAGAATTTTTATATTTAGGACTTAATCAAAATTCATTCAAAGTAATTTCCAGAAGCACAGAATCATAGACTTAATAGTTCAGAAAGCTGTAATCTCTACTTCCTTACTAAAGTTCCATTGTCATTGTCACCATAACCTCAACTTTGAGCAGTTCAGCATGTCCCAAGAAAGTTTGCTATCAGTGCACTTGCAAATTGAAAAATCTATCAAAATCCTCTCCAAAATCTATTGATAAATGCCACAGTAAATTTCTAATAATGAAATTAAAATTTATCTAAATTAGAAATATTTTACATACACTATAGAAGACAAAGAATAAATCACAAAATTAGCAATTGTATGATATAAAACATTTAAATAATGTACTTTATAAAATGTCTATGTTTACATCACAGAAATGGGATCCTAAAAGAAAAGCACAATCTCCATGAGCAATCATATCTAATCTGCAAAGCTATTTTGAGCAATGTGTCTTCACTTACAGATCTTGCAGCAGCCTTCATTATAAAGCTTCACAATCCCTTCATTCTAGGAAAAGAGAAAAGAATAAATTTAAGGAAGTTAATGCCCAGCATTTCCTCTCACAATAGAAATGTGAAACTCACTTTTCCAGTTTCTTTATCCCATATCACCAAGTCTTTATGGAAAAAGACTAGATTTTAACCATTTCTAATAAAATTTTAAGAGCAGATATTTTCTTAAAGTGGAATTCTTTCTACATTAATAATATGAAAAGTGCAAAAATACTGTTACTCAAATATCATGTTAAACTCCAAAATATTTTACCAGGAAAAAGCAATACTAGCTATTTTTAACTGAAATCATATTGTTCAACTCAGAATCAACTAAATTGCTTAATTAGATTGAATTTCTGAATATAATTAAATGAAGTAGCACAAATTTTAAATAATGCAGTATCACATGGTGGCTCTTGTCTAAGGCTAAATAAAATTTTATTGATTAGTTTTTGGAATTTTGACAATAACTACTGTTTGCTTCCCATCACTTTCTAATTGCAATTCGAATGACAGAATAATTCATTCTATAAAATGAACATGAAAAAGATGATGCTTCAGCTCCTTTCGAAAGGTTAAATTCATCATCCAAAGGGTATAACTTGGGGTGATGGGGATCAGTGGCCACACGATTTCTCTATACTTCTCCAGGGATTATTCTTGGCCAAATAGGTAAAAATACAAAGAACCTTATAAAATAAAAAGTGTGTCACTTTTAATAACCTGCTCTCCCAATAGACTCCACCCTAAGAGTGGAGAGAATTGGTAGTGCAAGACTAAAGCTATCATCAGTTCTCCAGTGACCTGTACTCAGAGAAACTAAGGTAAATGTCAGAAGCATGCATAAAAAATTCGCCTAAGTATGAATAAAAAAGGCCTAACTTAATTGTTTAACTTATTGATCTATTTCAAAATGGCTTGCTGACCCGTGATTTTTTTTTTTTAGTAATTTTTACATCTATGCATAAAACTCTCGAGGTAACAGGGTGCCCACCAAGAAGCAATCAATTTGGAGCATCACATGGACCACAAAATAGTAAATTAAAGAAACATTACAGAGCTCTTCTTTATACAAGAAAATAAAAGTTTCATCAAGTTAAAGAAGCCACAATGTAAATATAACCCTCAAAATATTAAAAGCATGATTTGTAAATAAAGTCAATACAGAATTCTCTTAAATAAACTAAAATACAAACCATTTTGCATTCAGTCTCATTAAAAGGGGGACAGACCATGCCATAGTCGAGAATCATAGCCCCTTCCTCAGTATGAACACATTCATATGTGGTGCAATTATAGTGCCAGGTGCTCCCCTCCTAAAAATAAAAGCAAAAGTTACTGTACTGTATAAAATTCACAGTTTGTTAAGTAGACTATTTTGGACCTTACTGGATCAAATTTAAATCAAGGTATAGAAAGCTTTTTGTGATATAAATGTTCCATTGGGAAAAAATAGTCAAATTTATAAAAAATGACTAATATATGTATATACATATATATATTAAGTGTGCTTAATATATGCATTTAGTTCACATGTTAAAGCTAAGATATAAACATGAACTGAAGCAATAAAGAAAATGAGGAAAACAAGTATTTTTTCTATTACAAAATTCATTATCTAATTTGACCATGTGCCACAGGACTTGTTCTAATAGTTCCTCACTAACTGTAAAACAACAAACCAAGCCACATCATGCCTCCTTTCTTGAGACGCATTCATCTTTCAGTATTCTTACTACCACAAGAAATTTTCCTAAATATTTGGATGAGTGCTGATTGACCTATGATTCTCCTTCTGTACACCTTATAGTTATTTTAAAATCTAGTCTTATTCCTTTTAAAAATGTTCATGTCTAACTTTCTGTGTTCCTGATTTCAGAATTTCTATTTAGAAATAAGGTTAGCTTAAATACTTTTTACATAATGATCATCGCATAACTATTTGGCTATGATTGATCTATGGCTTTATTTTAAAACCTACTTTTTGAAATTATGATCCAAATCTGGAGTGAAGATTCCCTGTGAACTGGTAAGAAATGTTGATAAGCAGACCCTCTTTCTTTTCTCCAGATTCCATCCCAACTCGTGAGTGGCCTAGGTGCCGTGCTACTCAGTGTTGTGCTACTCATATGCTGCTGTGTGACGTTAATTTGTCACGATCTTTAAATGGAAATGATTTACAAATTGAAGTCTATTGAAAGTAGCAGTTAATGATTCTTTTCTTCTACTTTTTAATTTCTTATAATTTTTTTGACAAATTTTACATGTTCACAGCTGGCAATCTAAACAACTAATTTGAAGACAGTGTGATGCACTGTAACAACCATTACTGAATTCCTATTATTTTGTTTAGTAAATGCTGTATCATTTCTAATGGATTTTTTAAAACAATACAAAATGTTCAAGCTCAAGAAACATAGTAGTATCTAATTTATCTGAAAATAAAAATTAGCAGCTTCAGAGAATTATTGATTTTTCTTTTGTAATAATTAAAAATAAGGATTTTCTGGAACCCATTTTTCAAGTTTGGGGGGAAAAAGGAAAAAATCTACTAAAATTACTCTGGGAAACCACATAAATGTAGTTTTTACAACAGAAATTATCAAATACTTCAATGTGTTCTGCATGCTAACTGTTATTACGAACACATTTATTATACATACAAATGTATTTTGCATGATAGTTTTCCAAGTTTATTAAATCAAAATTGTCATCTTTAGAAAGTAGCACAGTAAGCTGCTCTCTGACAAGTACATTGGAGGAAGCAGAGGAATCCTACCGCATATGTGACTGATGTTCCGTTTGCCATATGAAATTTGCAGGACACATTTTTACAGGAACCACAGCAATCATAATCACTTGGAGATGGAGCGTACAGCTGGTGCTGCACAGAGTGAGAGGACGTTAGGCTGAGACACAACAACCGCACTATTTCAATGGATCAGCTCTCGAGGTGTTTTCCTACATAACTATACATTCCCTCCAAACAGCTGAAAGCATTTCTAAGATTAAATTTATGGAGATTCAAATAATACATTATGGCCATAATAGAGATGCAGTAGATGTTAACCTTAGCATATAAATATTCATAAGGTAGGTTTAACAACTTTGAGCAAGGAGTCAAGCTATAAATAGTAAAATCCTGAAGCTGAAGCTCATCTTAAGAAAATAGAAATATACAATAAGCAGGAAGACACAAGAAACAAATATAAAATAGTAGACTGTTGAAGAGCTATTCAAGTTTATTTTTTTAATGTCAGGGAATATTTAATAGTTCAAACCAGTAGCTGCCAAATGTAGTTTCTCTCACTCTTACCAAAACAACTTACAAGGAATACTTACAGCATCACAAGTTTTTGAACAATTCACCATTGTAAAATTTAAAGTGCGAAAGCCTGTGTGATTGTCTTTTTCTTCCAGACATTCTATTGTGTGACAAAAGTCCCCTTCCAAATACTTTATCATAGATTGCCCAGGATTCAACACTGACACTTCTTGAAATATGCACACATCATCCTTTTCTAAAAATAGAAAAATGTCAATAAGAAAATACAGTGTTGAGCTCAATATCACTCAGCCATTGTAATTTATGCATAAACCTATGCTTTCATTTCAATGTTTTCAAATCAAATTAGAGTTTTGTTTATATACTGGTGATAACCCAAACATTTACTTAATAATGAATGTGGCATATTTATCCCTTAACATGTAATAAAATTTAACTGTAGAATCAGTTGTTCTAACTTCCTCCAAAAGTGCTATTTTATACAGGTTCCAGAGATGTGTGAGCTCAGGAAAACAGGCTGATGTTTGCTGCTTTTGAGACCAAGCAGGACTGCTGTTGAAGGAGGCAGTGAATGGAATCTAACTCAGCCAGAGTAGGCCTCTTCGAGAAAAGATCAATGAGATTTCATCATTTTAATTATCATTTTAGAGAAAAGTAATTTAAGATTTTAGTGCTGTAGAATAGTCACGTTAGGAGAGTGATGAAAGCTGAAGCTCCCTGTCCCTCCAACACTGAGCTTCAACCTCCTCTCATACAAATACACTGAAGTTAAGCCATTAAATGAATTATTATCTACTAACTCACTAATATTTCAAATGAAGGGTCATTATTTTACAGAAAAATCAAATGTATGTATTATTTACAATGTTAACATCAATAATAAAAAAAATAAACAAGTACGCCCTTATACTTTCACATATTATCTATTTTAAAAATTAAATACAGACACTAAAAAGAACTCTTCCATCAGTTTTAAAATTCTGGTAAACCTCTGAAAATTTCATTTTTCTGTCCCATTGTCAAATTTTTTGAGGAATTATAAAAGAAAAGAAGTAGTATATTTTTACTTAAATGTTGACAATTAGCTTAACATTTATATCACTCAAAACCGTTCTGAGTTTGTTAATAGTGAATAACATATAACAATATATGTATTATTTAAAAGTTTTTAAAAATAATTACCACAAAGATACTGTACACATCCACAGTCACTCTGAAAGTTTTTGTCTATTGTAGGAAATTCTCCCTGTTAGAAAAAAAAATTACTTTATATGACATCATATAGCTTATTATGGCAATTGCAAAAAATACATATCATAATATCTAATATGTTCCTTTCCATATAACTAAACACAAGTTAAGAAGGTCCTTAAAAAATAGTTTAGTGAATCATCTTGTTTAACCAACATTCACCAATTAGTAACTCCAGGGGGAAAAAAATTCATGATACAAAATTGTGGATCACTGAATCTCTTTAAATTTTAATTTCTTTATCTATTAAATGAAAAATGAATAAATTTCCTTGAACATTGGTCTAAATTTTAAAATGATATTGCTAGACTTTGAGCTTCTAGGGAAATTGGAAATAAAAGAATTTTTCCCACTGTTGGAGACTTTGTTGGGTGGAAATGTTCTTATTCTGCTCTATGGTGTGGCCTCAAGCTCTGAGGTCTGTTACAACCAAGGCTGTGACATCATGAAGAACAGGAGGAAGGTTTAAGACAGTGGCTAACAGCACAGACTCAAGAACTGCAACATGCCCGATTCTGTTGGTTTGGTTGTTTGTTTATTTGTTTGTTTGGCAGACTCAATCCACCCTGAGGGCAGGGCTGGCATAGCATATGGTGCTGGGGATTGAACCTCAGTACCCTGTGCCTTCCTAAGCTTGCCTAATCAGGCACTTTAGACCACGGAGCTATCTTGCTGGCCCCAACATGCTAAATTCTGACTCTGTTCTTTACTAGTTGTGTAGAATACATTACTTAATCCAGTCTCAGCCTCACTATAGAGAGAATACATTGTCTACCACCTAAGATTATTGAGAAAAATAAATAGGTCAGTGGTTTGAAGAGCTTAGAATGGGCTTGGCACATAGAATGCATGGTGTAACCTACAATGACAGATGCTTACACCCTGCCGTGCTGTGTGCTGTAGATCCCTCTAAGCAAGTGTAGGACAAACGCAAATTTTTAAGAATTGAGTGTAAATATCAGTTTTTCCTGGATACTTTTAACTTTCAGATCATATCAGTGATGAAATGAATTTAATTCTTGACACTAATTATTGAATTAAATCCAAGTAACATATGATTCAAGAGGCACTTTTGCCTATAAATTAAAGTCTTACTGTATAGGGCTTTATAAATTGTAGTATAAACATTAATTAATTCAATACTTTTATGATTTAGTCAATAGGTAATTCCAATGGGGTTGGAAACAAAATGTTCCAATGCAGTTTTTAAAAATCATAATAAATCTGAGCTGGGCATGGTGGCGCATGTCTGTAATCCCAGCACTCGGGAGGCTGAGGCAGGAGGATTGTTGTGAGTTCGAGACCAGCCTGAGCTACAAAGTGAGCTTAAGGCCAGCCTGAACTGCAAAGTGATACCCTGTCTCAAAAACACACACAAAAAATCATAATAAATCAAATTGTACCAGTGCATGAGCTACTGCAAAAATGAAATAAGAATTGGGTTAGTACTCTTTCCCATTGCTTACCCATATTTTTTTTAAGCAGCTAAACTCGTAACAGTCACTATTTCCTCTCAACTTTCAATTTAAATCTATTCTTTCCCTCTATATTTCTTTATATTGATATTTTTATCAACAATTTAGTTAAGCTCTTATTCTAATAAGTACCTGAAACCACGTACAGGACTTGATTCAGGTATTTAATACAATACTTCATATGATATCAAATGTGATATCTTTCACTCCCATGGAAGCACCACTGTCCCTTAAATTCAGTAGTAAAATTAAGGTAGGTTGTTTCTAATTTTGCTATTATAATATTTAAGTACAGGCTTCTGTGTGGATTTCTGTTTCCTTCCTCGTGTGTCTCAGCCTCGAAATGAATGGCTGGGCCCTGTGGTAACTGGATTAACCCTTTTACTAACTCCCATGCTGTTTTGGAAAGCAGCTGTATCATTTTAGATTGTTGGCAGCAGTATAAGACTTCACATTCTCCATTCTATTGGCAATGTGTGTTATACTTGGACTTACTGGTGGGAATGAAGTAGTCTCTCACTCAAGTGTAGGTTTGCCTTTAACTGATGGCTAATGATGTTAAATATATTTTCCTCTGCTTTTGACACTTTTGTCTTTTTTTTATTAACATCTACCCATGTTCATACAGTGAAGTTATTGTTCAACAATAAAAACTAATGAAGTAATAACACATGTTACAACATAGGTAAACTTTGAGAACTTTATGCTGTCAGAATCTATACATATGACTATATACTGGGGCCGAGGACATAGCTCATTAGGATAGGCGCTTGCCTAGCAAGTGGAAGGTCCTGAGTTCAATCCCTGGTACTGCAAAAAAAAGAAAAAAGATTGTACACTACATGATTCAAATTTTATAAAATATTCAGCATCTATAAATCTATACAATAAAAAGTAAATTGAGTATTTCAAAAGTCTTTAGAATATTATCTATTTTAAAAATGTTATTAGAAAACACCCTTTTCTAATAAAAAATGAAATTTTTCAGAGGTTTCCCAGACCTTTAAAATAGATGGAAGATTTCTTTTCAGTGTCTATATTTAATTTTTAAAATTTTCACGGAAGAAGGTGTTTTCTAATAGGAACAGGGTTTGTTTTTGAGTGATTAAATCATTCTAAGTTGATTATGTTGATGGTAGTACAATCCTTCGACATGCTACAGACCACTGAACTATATATTATAAAAGCCAAATGGATTAGGCATGTGGTATAAATTTGTAATTCCAGAACTTTGGGAAGCTGAAGCAGGAGGATAACAAGCTTAATCCCAGCCTGAACAACTTAGTGAACTTAGTGCAACCTGCCTCAAAATGAAAAATTATAAAAGGACAAGAGCTATACCTCAGTGGAAAGACCCACAAACACAGGGCCACAACAAAATTTTAAATCACATCATATGTGAATGACATTTCACTAAAGTTATTAGTTTTAAAAGATACACTCTTCAGGTTGAACTATATTTGCTGTCTATGTGAATAAACCGAATATTATCTTAGAGCACTGAAAGAAACCTGCAGGCACAGCTAGGGAAAGGTAAAGTGAAAAACAGGACAAGCAAGACCCATATGCCTGCTTCAGGATGCACCTTGGTTGCATTTTGCAAGGAAAATGAAAGAGTTAAAGAAAAAATAAGGAACACACACACACACACACACACACACACATGCACACACACCTACGCAAAAAAGCAATTTTCACTTTTTGAGTTCTTAAGGGTTTGAGATCATTTATTGTCTTGATGTCAACTTCTTATGAAATGAGCTAAGGTTTTGTGAAATTTTGATAATATTTCAAGTGTGCTGTGTAAACTAGAAAGATCTGAGAAATATATCAAAAGTCCATTCTTGTGCAGTTGTGCTTATAGTAAGATACAAAAATCAGAAAACACATTAAAGTTATCTATAAGCTTTAACATCTGTATAAATCACAGATGATGACTCCTCGCTCACATGAATGCTGAATTCACGCTTTCTCATATAACCAGTCATGTGCTAAGAGACTCTGGTACATTACAAAGTGCCTCATTTATTCCTCAGGTTGTACTTTGGATCTGGAGAATCTAAATGAAATCTCTGAGAACATGCATTGCTTGAGAGGGAAAAGAAAACCGGAAATCTCTGTGAAAGACAATTTGTCTTCTCTGATATCATCTTTCCTTATAAGGATATCATGAAGGTAACTATTTAAACAAATAAACAAGTGTAGCCACAGAATACATGAGTAAATAAGTAACATAATAGTCATCCCTATTGTTTTAAAGGATTAAAATTTTGAAATCTCTATAAAGTTTACTTGTTCATAAATAAATCTTAGGAAGGTACAAGGACTTATGTGTTTATACACCTCCTTCCCTACAAAATACATGTTACTAGTACAGTGATTCTAAAGAGTCACTGGCAATACTTTGCAACATTGAGAGAATAATTTTCAATGTTATGTTTTCATTTAAAAACCTGTGACTTTCAGTAAATATAAGATTAATAGATTAATTTCTAACCACCATTTAGAAAAACTATATGTTATACTTCCCTCTCTCAAGTAAATATAAAAGGTTGATTATTCTGTAATATCAGATCCAATTTTTTTTTTTTTTTCGGAACCAGGGATTGAACTCAGGCCCTTGCGCTTGCCAGGCAAGCACTTATCGTACTGAGCCATCTGCCCTGCCCCAGACACAAATCATTTTAATCTATCTCAGTACAATTTAATGAAGATAAGTCCATTAACTCTGAAGAATTCAGAAATGGAAAAGATAACAGAAGACTAAACCAGTTGAAATAATAATAAAAGTTAAACAAAATGTGTGTTCTTACCACTTCACAAGTTGGTACAACAAGGTTTCCACAGTTACATTCTAAAAGACAAAATTTAACATATTTACACTGATCCAAATAAATTCATGGGTTTCAATAAAAGCGTAAAATAATAAAATTAGTTACCACAACGCCATGTTGGACAACATTGACCGGATACATTTTCCTTCACGAGGTTCATATCTTCTGCACAGTTGAGCAAGGGTAGAGGGCATAGGTTTGGCTCACACACTGAAATGGGAAATTGAACAAGTAGAGATAAATTGCATTTAATTGCCACATCTCTCTACCAGCATTTAGTTTGCCACCATTACTGATGCCTCAGATGGACTCTCCGCTCCCCAGTGATGGCTTTCTGACTAAAAAATTGCCACATGTTGGTGAGGATAGAAAAATGACTCCTGACTCTTAAAATGGTCCAGCAACCACAGTAATGTTGGGACATCTCATCGGGTAAGGAGTCCTGGAAAAGGCCTGAAACAACAGTGCATTAAGCTTCCCAAACATCTAAATATATTGATCATTTTTGGGCTCATCTGGATGTTTTACACTTACCACAGTAATACTGAGGACAGCACAACTGTGTGGTGTTAAGATCCACCGTGAGAAATTCCCCATCCATACAGAGTGGAATAGGTTCAGTGCAAGGCTCACAGACTACAGGGGGAAACAAAAAGCGAGACGTCACAAGCGAGCTAAAAGCAAACCCATTAGTATCTCAGATTACCATGAGCAAATCAAAATAAAAATGAAAGCACACTGTGTTTCATAAAGTTGGAAATAGAAAATAAGGCATTTTATTCATAAAACAATAATGCTGCCTGATGGCTAAAATAAAGTGTTTTAGTCAATGAAAAAAAACAATTGCTTTGTTCTTTTAAGCACAGTGACCTTTTCAATAACATCTCAACAGAAATACAGGGCTTTTAGATTTCTTGAATAATGTGTTCTTACTAAGATCAAAGTATCTTTGATTGATTTGTTAAAGCCTCCTGCACTGGCTATCCTTGATTATTCCAATATATGGAGAACAATGCTACAGATGCCTTTCCTTGAGCTGCTCAGTACCTCCCTCAACTTTGTTAACTCTCTGGCTAACTTTGAAAAATGTTTTAATTGCAATAAAGCTACTGTCATTAAAGCCACCTTAGCAGACTACTGTGTAAGAGAAACCTACATTAGATTAATCAAAATCTTTTGCAATGTAATTTCCATCAAAAATAAAGGAATGCCAGGCTAAGACACAGATGGAATTGGCTCAGAGATAAATGGCCTTCATCTAGAGCAGCTGGCTTCTCTCCTTCCCCACGTTTGGCTCTTCTGATTAATCAGGAACCCCTATATAGCCTCTACTTTGTGCAGTAATGAGTTGTGTTTCATTTCTCCAGAATCCATCTGGGTTTTTTTCCACTTTTAGTCAAAGAATCTTAACTTATTGAAATACAGGTAGTCTGATTTTCATAGGTACATCTGAAACCTATGTTAACCACTAAGGTCTGATATGATCATTCATTACAGTTGGAAAATAATATTTTCAATGCCTGGTTCATCAGGGAAATATTTAGTTCCACTTATTTCCAAGACGCTCTTTGTTTCTATGATTCTCTTTCAAAAATCATCATAGCTCACACAGAATACACCTGAAATGAAGCTGTCAGAGGGCCCTATATTTCCTTAGCATAGTCCATCCCTCTACTTTATTCTTTAAAGAAAACTTTTGGTAAATCCCCACTCCCCTTGATTTGATTTTGATTTTATTACTGTGATCATGCTGAGAGAGAGAGGGAGAGAGAGAGAGAGAGAGAGAGAGAGAGAGAGAGAGAGAGAGAAGGAGAGAGACTGCATAGTAGATAGAGGAAGGTAGTGGTTGCAAGAATTGTCAAGATTTAAAATCATGCACTTTCTGCTCCACAGGTCTTTCTCAGTTTTATCCATCTAAGGGTAACATCAGAATAGTGGTTAACATCAACTCATGGAATTCACAACAAAGAGATCTTGGCCAGATTGTCCGTCATCTTCACCACAAGCACCTCTAGAATACCCACCACAGAAAGGAGAAAAACAGCATGGTTCTTCCTTTTGAACTTGAATCATGAATTGATCTTCTCTACATCCTGGTGTGGAAATATTGGGGCATTTGGCTGGGTCACAGTCTGCAGAAACAAATTTACATGAAAATGTCGAAGTGAGAAAATAAAATCAAAATAATAGTAATATTGGTTAAGTCCTTAAATTTCTCTGCTATAATTAACTTAAAGATCTGAATATCAGTGGAATATGTAGAAAAAATAACTGCACAATTTTTTCAAATGTAAATCTTTTTTTTTTTTTTTTTTTTTTTTGGTGGAACTAGGGATTGAACTCAGGCCCTTGCACTTGCTAGGGAAGCACTTACTCTATTGAGCCAGCTCCCCAGCCCCTCATTTCTTTGAAGAGACAGGGAAAGATAATCTAATCTAAATGAACAACAGACCTCATTCATGCTTCCTAATTAATTAACTCACCACATTTGTATTGTGGACAGCAAGAAAGAGAGCTAAAGCCAACAGTCAATTTTTGACTCTCTGTACAGGGTGGAACGGCAGTGTCACATAAAGTCATGTCACATCCTAGAAGTAAGAAGCAGAATATTAAAATACTAGTGACCATAACTAAGTCTTGTGCTGTGAATCAAGCATTAGAGAATTGGCTCTCGCTAAATACGCTTTATCCCATCCAGCCCACGAAATAAACTAACTGTGAAAACGTGGTGGATTGCAGGCTTTTCTGGTACGCTCTTTCACCCAACTATCATGAGTCAGAGATTTTCAGACCCTTCCTCTTGCCATTTATTGTTAAATGTTACTAATTACTAATAGCAAGAGGATCTTATGTGTATTTGCATAATTGGCTTTGAGGAAATAACATTCATGAAAACATGCAACTGTTACCTTAACCTTTATGTTTTTTTTAAGCCACATACCATGCGCGCCCTACCTTTTCACAAAGACTATCCACATCGCTCATGGCATTCATGGAACAGAAGGCCTCAGCCTGTGTACATACCACAAACTTCTTTCGTGCAGCAGGTGAGCTTATCAGTGATGCCCATGACAACTTGAGCTTCTCGTTCGCAAACAGGCGCGGGCTCTTCTTCACACTCGGGCTCTATAGGGATAATACTTCCATTCTCCAAACATTTGTACAGGGCGCACTCATCGACACCACCATTCCAAATCTCCCCAGCAGCGTGGGGTTGATCTTCACTATCTGTGCACACTTAAAAAAATCAACAACGTCATCTCACTAGCAAGCTGGGCACTCGCACGCTGAGCTTCCAGACCACAGCTGGAGCCGGCAACACAGATGCCACGTCCCCAGTCCACCATTTCTCTGGTCCTTTCTTACTTTCACCTGCTACTAGGTTATGTTTACTTTTCTTTAAAAAGTTTTACTTATTCTGAAGAAAATATTTTTTCCCTCCTACAACTATCTCTGCTATAAGATTTTTAAAATTGTTTTTTACTGATTTGATGACTCATCAATATAATTTATTGAACTTCAACAAGCTAGGAAGTATAAATTTAGTTTTAAAATACTAAGTGTTCCAAATGAGTGGTATCATAAAATGAGGGAGCCCCTTTCTGGTACTAACTTTCATTAATATTAAAATTCAAAACATTGTTGCTTTAAAGTCTCAAACTGAGAGTAGGCGATCAGTTAAAATCTGAACTCAGTTACATAGAGAAGTTGTATTTTATAATAAATATGATCCTTTAGTGGTTCTATAAGGAAGAATAAATAAATGTAGTTAGAATCCTATGTTCACTTCCAGTGAATCTCTCTTACATTATACTACTGACTAGTAAGCCAAAATTATAGGTGTTGAAAAACGAGTTATAAGATGGCCAGTAGGTTCTTATGTTTTCTGAAGATACTTCACTGGCAGTCAGAGGCTTGTTCCCGACACTGCACAGATGTATCTCACTGCTGTGGGCCATGCTCTTCCGCAGTAGCTAATTCGCTCTTCTGGCCATAAAAAGAACCCCGTGACTGACGAAGTACTGGGCTACAGGTATTTTCAGCCTCCACATGGAGAACATATGCTGTTGTTTTAAAGATTTGAAAATGCAAGTGGAGCTGGGTGTGGTAGCACAGCCTACACTCTAGCACTGGGAGGCTGGGGCAGAGGACTGCCACAAAGTCAAGGCCAGCCTGGACTACATTGGGAGTCCAGGGGTAATCTGAACTAGACTCTCAAGAAAACAAGGGAGAGAGAGAGAGAGAGAGAGAGAGAGAGAGAGA